>VZQC01010618.1:720236-744343 GCA_009823505.1 Rhizomys pruinosus | reverse complement strand
TTCGTTCTTTTATTTTTTTTTTTTTTGTTTTTAATTTTTTTTTTTTTCCATACGTTGTATGAATGTATTGGTGCATGCAATTCTGTGCACCCATGACGGGCATGCCGCGGAGGTCAGAAGAGGGCGTCGGACTCCCCTGGAACTGGAGTTCTCCTGGAATTGGAGTTTCAGACGGCTCTCGGCCGCCATGTGGGTGCTGGGGATCGAACCCGGGTCCTCTGCAAGAGCGGTCGGCGCTCTTAACCGCTAGGCCATCGCTCCAGCCCCGACTTGCAGTCCTTTGGATAAATACATAGGAGTGGTATGCCTGAGCCATGTGGTAGATCTATTTTAATTTTTTTTTAATTTAAGTTTTATTTTCAGTTATATGTCTTTGTGTGTGTCTGTGTTTGGGATTATGCATGTGAGTGCAGTGCTCACAGAAGCTGGAAGATGGAATTAGTTCCCTGGAGCTGGAGTTACAGGTGGTTGTGAGCTACCTGATGTGGATGTTGGGAACTGAATTTGGCTCAGCAGGAAGCACAGCTGAGCACATCTCCAGCCCCTATTTTTAGTTTTTTTGAGGCCCCTCCATACTGATTTCCATAGTGGGTAGACTATTTTAAATTCATACTAGCAATACATTAGGATTCCCTCACTAGCATTTTGAATTTTTTTTTTTTTTTTTTTTTTGTCTTTTTGAGACAGGGTCTCCCTGTAGCCCCAGCTGGTCTGGAACTCACTCTGTAGACCAGGCTGGCCTTGAACTCACAGAGATCCACCTCTCTCTCTGCCTCCTGAGTGCCGGACCATGAGTGGTGGGATTAAAGGCCTGCACCACCACGCCCAGCCTAAGATGGTTCTTAGCCGCCATGTGGGTGCTGGGAATCCAACCCCGGTCCTCTGCAAAAGCAGTCATTGCTCTTAACCACTGAGCCATCTCTCCATCCCCCTTAACTCTTCAAATGGTCACCAAAAATATATGTATAACATGCTTACATGCACACAACGGCTCTATCAGAAAGGCAGATAGGAAAGGCCAAGCCTCCATTCAGTTATCCTTTTCCTTACATATAAATTTGTAAGTACTATTACAGTAATCCTGAATAAAAGCTCAGAGAAGGAAAAACTTTACTCACAAAGATTCTAATCTTTACTAGTAATTATGTATGAGAAGTTTTTTAATTTACCCTCCACAGATTTTAATTCAGTAGTCTTTTGCCCTCTCCGCTCTTCAATTTCCATTCATAGCACTAGTGTTTGTTTGTTTAAGGTCTAACAACTTAACCTATAGAAGCTGGTAGGGTAAGGGGTACAGTCACTGAGGTTTATACTCTCTTAAAGAGTTCCTAGGATGGACTTCTGTCACTTTAATTTTTATTTACTCCTTCGCAGGCTTTAAGTATTCTAGAACTGGAGGTTGGGAGGAATTGTTTTCCTAGCGTGAAACACTCGTTAATTATTGATGTAAGTCATACTTACAATGAGGCGCTTGTACACTTTTCTACACAATGTTAATCTAGTTTTCCTCACCAAACCCCTATGTGAAAATGAAACTGATCTGGTGTGGTGGCACACACTATAATCACAGCTCTCAAAGGGCTAAGGCAGGAGGACAGCAAGCTAGAGGCCAGACTAGACTACACAGCAAGACATAGGAGAGAGAAGGCAGAAGGGGCAGAAGGAAAAAAGCATCAATAATGCCAACCTGATTCCCATTGCTCAGGGGTAGAGAATCTCTCTTAAATACTTTAAAAATCTCCCACCTAGGGCTGGAGAGATGGCCTAGTGGTTAAGAGCACTGACCACTCTTACAGAGGACCCGGGTTCGATCCCCAGCACCCACATGGCAGCTGAGAACCGTCTGAAACTCCAATTCCAGGAGAACTCCAGTTCCAGGGGAATCCAACACCCTCTTCTGACCTCCGCAGCATTGCACGGCTCGGGTGCACACACTTGCATGCAGACAGTACATTCATACACATAGAGAAATAAATAAAAAAATAAAAATAAAAATCTCCCACCTAGCACTTGTCCTTCTAGCTTAATCTCCAGACTCAAATGGTTCTGATGTCTCAAGCAATTCATAGAAACCAAAGCAAAGTTAGAATGCTGAATAAACAACCTCAGGGAAAAAAGGACAAGAGAACTCAACATGTGGTACTAGATCATTGGGGAGAGTTCCCATTAACTTGGCTCCTAGGCAGATATTTCAACAGCAAGTGGAGCTCAGATGGGAGTGTAAACATCAGTGGTCCAAGAGCATTCCTAACACAAGGTCCCAGAGAGGAAAGGATCCCCAAAGCCTGTGGCTGCTCAAAAAAAAGGTATTATTTTCTGACTATTTTTTTGTTTGAGAAACTGAGAACACTATAAACAACTTGCAAAATAACTGCATCCAGCATCTACTGTGGGTCATCCAGTAGAGGAAAAGTAGCCACAACAAACAACTGCCATGCCAAACAGCCTGGGATGTAAAATCATAAAAGTCTACAGACTAACTGTGACCTGCTAGACTCAATGAGCACAAATCCACCAAGTTAATGAAGGGACATTATTTTCCTAAAGATTAATTCATACCATGTGTTATTAATCAGCACGGTAACTGAAAGCTCATGCAAAAAATGCTCTCCCAGTTGACCAGAATTTAATTGTATTATTGTTGTTATTATGGCTGCTGCTGGCTTCCCTGGGTCCCTGGGTCCCTGGGTCCCTGGGTCCCTGGCTCCTCCACGGCAAGTTCTTGTTTTCTTTCTTTCTTTCTCTTTCTCTCTCTTTCTTTCTTTCTTTCTTTCTTTTTCTTTCTTTCTCTCTCTCTCTCTCAATCTCTCTCAATCTTTCTCTCTCTCTCAATCTCTCTCAATCTCTCTCAATCTTTCTCTCTCTCTCTCTCTCTCTCTCTCTCTCTCTCTCTCTCTCTATCTCTATCTCTATCTCTATCTCTATCTCTATCTCTCTCAATCTCCTCTCCAAACACACAGAACCACAACACAGAAGGAAAAAGAAAGCCCAAAGTCAGGAGGTAAGGGCCATAAGTCAGAAACAGTTTTTGTTTTTTAAAAGAGACACGTTTGTCTCTGGAAAGGCAGGTCAAGTATGCACCGTACTGCCTTGAGAAGTAATTAAGCCTAGGCTGTTTCATTTCAGTGTCCCATCTTGCACAACGTGGGAACAGCTGTGGGAGATCAGAGAGGATGCAAAGCCAGGCAATCTCCTCTTTCTTCCCCTACCCCCAGAAACACCAGTTTTCAGGGGGCCTAAAAAAAAAAAAGCTCCAGCCTCGGTTGCACAAAGCTAGCCTGTTGTCCAGAACATGTTCCCTGGACCAAAGCTGCCCCTTTTCAAGGACTGAAGAAAACCAACTTCAAGGTCCTAGTCAATGGTCAAATCTTAGAAAACCAACTTTTGATCCAGGACTTGAGACTTTTCTCAAAGTAATTGTGCTGAATGCCAAAAATCTCCCAGGTAGATTGGAGCCTCCATCATAAGTCCCTCTAGCTGCCTTGTCTTGAGGGGTTTAGGAACACATCAGTGCCTTAGGGTAAAGACAAGGAGCCAAGCAAGCAGTCTTCCCTGTTCCCCCGACCCAACATCCCCTAAGACAGCTGGAACCTTAAATCAGAATCCGGGGACCAACGGCATTTGAGACGCGAGCTGTGACCAGGGGGAAGATGGCACACCCTTTGGAGTTCACAGCAGACTCCGGTCGGGATGGGCCCAGAAACTTAAGTCCCAGAAGGAAACGGAGAGAATCCAGTCTTTGATTTTTTGTGGGGCTGGAACTGGAAGGCTGAGAGATGCAAAATGAGCAAGGGATCCGAGGATTCAGCTAGAGGAACGGGGGTCGCCTGTGAACTCCGGACGGCTCTCGACACGTCCCGGCCAAACTGCACATTTTTGTGGTTTAAGATTTAAGACCACAGAGAACACACTGAGGTTCTCCCCCGCCCGGGGCGCTTCTCCGCGTCTGGATTTCGGATGCCAGCTCCTCGCGGAGGAACCCGGGCCCCGCGCTGCTGCGGGTCTCCTCTTCCCCTTTCTGCCCAGCCGCGACCTCCACCCGGCAAGTTGGCCTGGGCCGCGACGGCCACCTGCGCCCATCTGCCACGGACCCGCAGGCCCAGCGCAGGCGGCCCAGGGATGCTGCGCTCGGGCTTGGGGGTGTGCGGGGTGGTTCGCTCAAACAAAAAGCCTCGGCGGCTACCGGATCCCTCGTCCCCACCGCGCGGCACACGCGCCTCGAGCTGCCTCTCCCGCCAGACAATGGGTTCGGGGCCGGCAGGGCAGTTGGCCCCGGCCCCTCTCCCCATCCCGGGACCAGAAAGCTGAACGCGAGGGAAGACGCAGAGGGGAGAGGCAAGGGGACCACAATGGGGAAGGTGCGAGCCTTGCCCTCGGGACAGGGAGGAGAGGAGTCTGCGGCCGCCCACACCCGGGGCCGCGCGCCCGGCCCGCCGCACTCACCAGCACGATGGCAAAGCGTTCCTCCAGTTCCCCCGGCTCCGGCATCGGCAGCTTCAAAGGCACGCTGTGCGCCCTGAAATCGGTCTGCGGCGAGTCCATGCTCCCCGCGTTGCCCATGTCGGCTGCGCTCGGGCCCCTGCCCGCGTCCACAATCTCCACAGCCCCGGACGCTCGGCTCCGCGCTCCGCCGCGCCCCGGCGAGTGCGCCGCGCACGCCGCTCCCTAGCAGCGCCCCGAACCCAGCGGGTCCCCGGCCGCCCTCATGCTCTCTGCCGCCCCAGCGCCGCCGCCCCGGCCTCGCCGCCTCGGAAGGGGTCTGCAGGGCGCCGGACGCCGCTCCGCATGGTGCGGCCGCCGACTTGCGCTCCGTCCCCCTCCGCCTCCCGCCCTGCCTGTGGCCGCCGCTGACACTTAGCCTCGGCCGGCCACCCCTGCGCACGCCCGGCGAACACCTTGAGCAGACAAACGCAGCCCGGCGCTCGCCGACACAATGCCCCCGCTCGCCGCCCCCGTCCCCGGCCGGCTCCGCCCACCGCCCCGCGGACTGCCGGGACCAGTAGTTTCGGCCCCAAGTCTCGGCGCGCTGGAACCGCTGCCGCTCCGGAGAGCCGCGCAGTGGCAGGACTGCTGGCAGCAAACGCGAGCTGGACGCCTTGAGAGATGGCTTTTGTCACTCTCTCCTCCAGCAGTACAAAGATCTGCCTGGTCCACCAATAATCTGACACTTCGGCGTGTTTGACAGATGAATGAATGAAGGAATGAATGAGTCAATCTGTTGCGTTTCAGAAGAGCGTAACCGAGTGAAAGAATCTAGTTGAATAAGGGTGTTGGCAGCACCCTGCTTCAAGCTGAGGGTGAGCAAGCGTTGCAGTTTTTCACCATGTATGCTGTATGTTCTTTGATATGATGGAAACGTTTTATAAACAAATGGGTGATTTGTGGTACATGAAGTCAGACCCCAGGAGTTGTTACAAGTATACGGTTGAAAACAGACAATTCAAAACGAATACCTGTCAAAGAGCTATTATGGAGTTACTGTTCCATAACAGGAGTGCCCACGGTCTAGAATGCTTTCTAGGCTAGCAAAGAAGACACTTTACTCAAATAACTGTTTTGTATACGATGGCTACAATGGACAAATGTTTGGGAGGCAAAGAGTGGTCTTTAATTACAATCTTATAACAGGATTTTCACACAGAACCCTGGCACAACCCTGTCCTCTATCCTTAACTACCCACTCTGAAAGTTTGGAAACATAAGGAGAAGCTATACACTACTTTAGCCAGCTGCCTGTGTAGATTTCAAGGGGATGCATCTGACTGTCTTGTGGCTAAGCTACAATTAGTTCTGTCATGCTTTATAGTGGTATTTCATAGTCTTTTTATGCATCAGCTTTACTTGGGGGAACTTTTGCTTAAACCACAGCTTGAGTTCTGTCTGTTATCAGAATCTCTCCAAGCTGAGGGATGGAGCCTGAGCAGGTGGAGATTCAACAAGTGACCTAGGTGACACTTATACGCAGATGAGGCTCTCAGTGGACTAGGCGTGGTGGTGCACACCTTCCATCCCAGCACTCGGGAGACAGAGGCAAGCAGATCTCCATGAGTTCAAGGCCAGCCTGGTCTACATAGAGAGTTCCAGGACAGCTGGGGCCGCAGGGAGACCCTGTCTCAAAAGACCCCCCCCCCAAAAAAGCAAATGCTTCTGGAAGGTAACCACTAGGATTCAACCAAGAACCACATTTCACTAGGCTTTGTAAACTCCAGATAGCCCAGGATACGCTCACCAACTGTTGAATTAACAAGTGACTTTTACCACAAACATGGGGAAATATGACAAATATATTGCTTGTGCCCTGCTAAGTAGACCACTTCTAACTTTAATGGCTTTAAAAAATTAGTGGTCATTATTTTGTCTGCATGTGCCTGCACACCTGTATGAGTATGGAGGTTAGAGGACAACTTGCAGGAGTCAGTTCTCTCCTTTCACCATTTGACTTCAGGGACTAAAACTCAGGGTATCAGGCTTAGTACCGAGCCCCTTTACCCAATGAGCCATCAGAATGCCCCACCCTTGTCTCTAATTTTTAAAGAGTCTATAAATAAATCCAACTTAAACTTCTCAATTAGTGCAATCTGTGATTCTGAAGTTCTGTTGTATCAAAGCCAATCGCAAGTGTGTTATTAAAACTGAGATATAAAGGGCTGGAGAGATGGCCTAGCAGTTCAGAGCACCAACTGCTCTTGCAGAGGACCCGGGTTCAATCCCCAGCACCCACATAGCGGCTGAGAACTGTCTTTAACTCCAGTTCCAGAGGAATCCGACACCCTCTTCTGACCTCCGAGGTGTTGCACGACATGGGTGCACAAACCCGCATGCAGACAGCACATTCATACACATACGAAAATAAATAAATAAAAATATTTTTAAAAACTGAGCTATAGATGCTCCAAACCAATGAAAATGAGGGAGTTTAGACCGGGTGAGATATTTCTAATCCACAAATGTATTTTATTTGAGCTCTCTCAATATATATCCTGGGTCTGACTGACTCATAGAATCAGCCCACCCAGAAAGCTGCCTGTCTGGAAGGAAAGGCTGGAATTCTTTCCCACAGTCAAGAAAGCCTTTTTATTACATTTATGGCTTCCTCCGGCCATATTTCTGCCGGTAACCAAGACCTTTCCCTCCCTCTCCATCTTATTACATCTTGTCTCTCTCATAATCTCATACTTTGAGAGAAGCCAAGAACAAAGTGTTCAAGTCCATGAACCAAAAGTACTTCTCTGCCTCAAGGTTTGCCATCTCTAATATTTGCTTATTATTCATGACTGTTAAAAGCAAAAATAAACACCTCATGGCATTATACAATTTGTATGAAAATTTCCATCAATAGCTAGGGAATCTTTGTTTTAAGGGTTGCATAAAGAGAATAATTTTGTTTTTAATGTGCATGAGTCAGTACAAATGTGCCTGTTGTGTGCAGGTACCCAAAGATGCCGGAAAAGGGTGTTGGATCCCTGCTGCTAAAGTAAAAGGCAGTTGAGAGCCACCCAATGACGATCCTAGGAACCAAACTCAGGTTCTTTGGAAGAGCAGCTCATAACTGTTAAGCCATCTCTGCAGTCCCTCTGTTTTCATTGTAGCACTGTTTTCTCCCCACGAAATTACAAAGATGTGCTTCAACTCTCTGCTTCCTCTGACCTACTGAATCAATTAGGAATATTATTGCTACTCAGTCAACTATGGTTTAAGAATATTGAAACCCACACAATGGCTTATCAAGCAAAGCACTTGCTCTCAAGCTTGATGGCCAAGTTCAATCCTGAGACCCCACATGTTAGAAGGACAAAATTAACTGCAAGTTGTCCTCCATCCTCCAGAAAGCTGAAGACAGGTGGCTACAGTATTTGTTCAGCAACTCGACAAGGCTGTGGTTAGTATCTCTGATGGCTTGGATCTTCCAAAGTACTTTCTTTTTTTTTTTTTTTTTTTTTTTTCTTTTTGAGACAGGGTCTCCCTGTAGCCCCAGCTGTCCTGGAACTCACTCTGTAGACCAGGCTGGCCTTGAACTCACAATGATCCGCCTGCCTCTGCCTCCCAAGTGCTAGGATTAAAGGCGTGCGCCACCACGCCCGGCCCCAAAGTACTTTCAAAATAACAGAGTGCTCAGGGCTGGAGAGATGGTTCAGCTGTTGGGAGCGCCAGCTGCTCTTGCAGGAGACCAGGGCCCACATGGCAGCTAGGAGCCATCCTTGACTCCAGTTCCAGAGGAGTCCGGCGCCCTCTTCTGACCTCTGCGGCGTTGCACGACACAGGTGCACCAGCCTACATGCGGACAGTGCACTCGTGCACATAGAAAATAATAAATTAAAAAAAAAAAAAAAAGAGTGCTATGATTTAAGTCTCCCTGTATTCCGGACAGAAAGTGTAGGGAAAAGCCCAATGCCAGTTCAGTTCCTTTATCAGAAGAACAAAGGTTTGCTCAGAGGTACCAAGTAGTAAAGTGCCTCTTTGTCTTCATTCTCCATGCTGAATGAAATGGTCTACCCTAGCTGCAGAAAAAGCTGGTGGAAAAACTTGGGGCTTGAAACACTCATCAGCCAGGCCTGGTGGTGCACGCCTTTAATCCCAGCATTCAGGAGGCAGAGGCAGGTGGATCTCTGTGAGTTCAAGGCCAGCCTGGTCTACAGAGTGAGTTCCAGGCCAGCTGGGACTAAAGGGAGACGCTGTCTCAAAAATACCAAAAAAAAAAAAAAAAAAGACTCCTCATCTGGATAACATAGTGGTACACCTGGAAAGGGGATGACATGAGTAGCCAAAACTCCTAGACCCTTCCCAATGTCTGGCATAGTTTTAAAAAAAGTACTACAAATAACAAAGCTGATATAACTCCAAATTCCAAAATGATACCCTGAAATAAGACTGAAAATGATATTCAGGGAATGTTTTGAAAATTTTTTCTCTTAATAAAGTCTATAATGGGGGCTGGAGAAATGACTCAGCAGTGAAGAGCACTGCTGCTCTTGGAAAGGACCTAGGTTCCATTCCAGCATCCACATGGTGGCTAACAACAGCCCATAACTCCAGTTCCAGGGAACCTGACTCCCTCTTCTGACCTCCATGGGCATTGCATGGCATGGGACCCATATATATATATTTTGTCATATATATATGAATGACAAAAATAAAGTCTATAGTGTGAATGAAATGGATATATTCATTCCTTGAAAAACAATTACCAGCCAGGTATGAAGCACACCCCTATAATCCCAGCACTCGGAGGTAAAGGCAAGAGGATGAGGAGTTTAAGGTCCTCCTTTAGTTACACGGAGAGTTGGAGGCCAGCCTGGGATACAAAATAAAACAAAATAGCAAATGCCAATGCTAATTGAAGAAGTAACTCCCTGGCCACAAAGATGGAATTTATATTAGATTCTAATTATTATTTGATATAAGAAAGCTACTGTCAGTAAGCACAATTATTGTTTTTAAATCTATAGATGATTAATCCTCTCCCTTTCAGATTTGTTTTGTCTTTGATATCTCTACAATTTTGCTTTGGTTTTTTTGTCTTGTAAATCTATTTTTCCTGCTCAGGGCTTAACCTCCTCATTTCAAAGATTTATGTTTTTAGTTTTTAGTTCTGAGAATTTTTTGTTAAGACAGGGTCTTTCCTGTAGCTGACCAGGAACTGGCTAAGTAGACCAGGTTGGCCTTAATCTCACACAGATCCACCTACCTCTGCTCCTGAGTGCTGGAATTAAAGGGGTATACCCAAGTTCTGTTTCTTAAATTATTTTCTCTGGGGCTGGAGAGATGGCCTAGCGGTTAAGAGCACCGACTGCTTTTGCAGAGGACCGGGGTTCGATCCCCAGCACCCACATGGCGGCTGAGAACTGTCTGTAATTCCAATTCCAGGAGAACTCCAGTTCCAGGGGAATCCGACACCCTCTTCTGACCTCCGCGACAAACCTACATGCAGACAGTACATTCATACACATAAATAAATAATCGAACCCGGGTCCTCTGCAAGAGCAGTCGGTACTCTTAACTGCTGCACCATCTCTCCAGCCCCTCTCTCCTCATTTTGAAAATATACATTGATCCTGATTTTTTTATTTATTATTTATGTATTTATTTATTTATTTATTTATTTATTTATTTATTTATTTATTTATTTATTTTGAGAAAGGGTCTCCCTATAGCCCCAGCTGAATTACATAGTCCTGAACTCACTATGTAGACCAGGCTAGCCTTGAACTCAGATCCACCTGCCTCTGCCTCCCAAGTGCTGGGATTAAAGGTGTGTGTCACCACACTTGGCAAGGTAGGCCTTTTTCCCACAGCAGTGCATGTTAGGATGGCATAAACACTGAATAGCCCTCCCTGTGTGCACATGTGCACACACTGTGCCCCAAGCAGGCCTGCAGTCTGGCCAGCTGGGCATACATTTTGACTACTGAGCCCAAATGGCAGTCCTCTATTAGAACAGAAAATGACTTTCCTGGAACCCAGCAGAGGACCCTGGCAGGGGCTACATAAGCCTCAACCTCTCCAGGATGCTGGAGAGTGAGGTTCTAGCCCATCTTGGTAGAGGAGCTGCCTGGAAGTGTTAGCACAAGAACAGTCATGCGTATATATATGTATGTATATATACTGCAGGAGAGAACAATACAACAAAAGGAGCTGAAAAAAGGAACTCTGAAAGGAAAAAAACCTCAGAAAAAAGGATTCATGCCTTTAATGTGCATAGTTCTGGACCCTCTTGTTTGAGTAGGGGGGGCATGGAAAGTGAAGTAACTCCATTCTTGATTGAAAATGCTTGTGAAGATTATGAAAAATTAATAAAATAAAAAAAAAAAAAAAAAAAAAAAAAACAGACCTGATTTTTACCAGACTATTTTCTGTATTTATTTATGTGTATGCATGTACTTGTCTGCATGTAGGTGGTACTTGTGCCCCCCTGTCGTGCATAACCACGGAGGTCAAAGAGGATGTCGGATGCCCCTGGACTGTAGTTCTCCGGGAATTGGGAGTTTCAGACGGCTCTCAGGCGCCAGTGGGTGCTGGGGAGCGAACCCGGCCTCTGTAAGAGCGGTCCGGCGCTCTTAAACTCTAGGCGCATCTCTCCAGCAAACCCCCCTTCCTTTCTTTTTTTTTTTTATTTTTTTTTATGAATTTTTTTATTTATGTCCAATGTGTAATGAATATACTGTGCCTTCAAGGACCAGTTTTGTGCAGCGCCGTGTCGTCTGACCGCTGAGGTCAGAAGAGGGTGGCGATTCCCCTGTAACTGGAGTTCTCCTTGGAAATTGGAGTTGCAGAGGGTTTTCTCGGCCCGCCATGTGGGTGCTGGGGAATCGAATCCCCGTGTCCTCTGGAAGCAGTTGGCGGCGCTCTTAACCGCTAGGCCATACTCTCCCAAGCCCCCTTTTCTTTAGACAGTATCATGTCATGCCATCCCATCTGGCCTCAAACTCAACAAGTTATTTTGCCTCCATCACCAAGTGCTAACTGTGTTTTGTGGGTGTGGGTTGTGGTGTGTGTGTTGTGTGTGGGTGTTGTGTGTGTGTATGTCCAGTTGTTCTTTTCATACTGCTTTATTTATTATTGGTTTACAGTTCTTTTTATCACTGTTTTCCATACTTTCAAAGATTTTGGAAGACAGGTAGTCACATATTCTTTTATCTTGGCCCAGTTGTATTACCTATTTCTTTTGTAATTTAATTGTTTTATTTATCTGTTGTTATCTTCTTTAACTTTTTCCTTGTTATTTTTTTTTTGTTTTTGTTTGTCTTTTGAGACAGGGTCTCCCTAATACCAGCCCGCGTCCTGGAACTCGCTCTGTTAGACCAGGCTGGTCCTTGAACTCACAAAGATCTTGCCTGCTGCTCCCAAGTGCTAGGAATCTAAAGACATGCACGCCACCATGTCTGGCTACCTGTATTGTTGTAGAAAAAGAGAGGGAATATGACAAATGGGACTCATTAAACGTCAAAAGACTTCTGTACAGAAATGAACAAGTCAGGAAGTCGCAAGAGAGAAATACAGCAGTGGAAGCATTACGAGATTTACGCAAACATTACTATATACTATCAAAACAAAGAAAAAAGAAAACAAAGTGACACACTACATAGAAGATGCAAAGAGTATCTTAATCAGATGAACTTCACAAGTGGGGAAATTAGAGATGGGCTGAGAACACTGTTTTTTTAAATGTTCTAATAATTAAGGATGTAAGGGAAATGCAAATTAAAAGACACTTAAGATATCATCTTACTCACAGTAAGACTGGCTAGTGATCAAGAAACAATGATACCAAGTGGCTGGAGAGGTTGTGGGGGAAAGGGGAACACATCATCCACTGCTGGTAGGAAGTTAACTCATACAGCCACTATGGAAAGCAGTGTAGAGAACCCTTGGAAGACTTGGAATGAACTTGCCACAGGGAGCCAGCCATACCACTCCTGGGCAGATACCCGCAGACTCAACCGCACCCACAGAGGACAACATGCACTGGGCAGTTTTTTTTAGCTCTCTTCACAACAGGCAAGGAGCTGGAAAACCAACCCAAATGCCCTCACTATAGTGGATAGAGAAAATAGGATACATCTCACAATGGAGTTCTATGCAGCAGTAAAAGAAAGACGACATTCATGAGCTTGCAGGAAAATAGGCTGGAACTAGAGGACATCATGCTAGTATGAAGTAACACAGGTCCCAGAAAGAACAAACGCTGAATGTATCCCGCCCAATTGTGGATTGCAGTGGTCAATACCTAGCTGTAATTATATTCTTGTTATGTGTCGCCCTGTTGAGCTTTCGTGCCAGACAGTTGGGAGTGATTCAATTTGGAAACAACGACAACAACAACAACAACAACTAACAACAACAGGAAAGGACTGCATCGAAGAACTGACCTGAAACAGTAACTTATCTGCTCAAAACAGTCAACTTCCAATGGAGAATATTGAGAAAGACTGAGAACGAGATGAAAAGCATGTTGTGGCAGAATGCATGGCTCTGAAGGGTGGTGGGGAAATGGGGAGGGCATGGGTCTATAGCATTTGTTAAGAAATAAAAATAATTTATGTGGATAAAAAAAGACTATTGATAGACTCCAGGCTTTCTAAACATTATTCCAGGGATGTTATTTACATTTGTTTTGTTGTTTCTATTGTTTGTTTGTTCTAATTTTGGTCTTTTGAACAATTCTTTTCTTTTTTTTTAGCCCCAGTGCCTGGAAACCACTCTGTAGACCAGGCCGGCCTTGAACTCCACAAATTTGCCTGCCCTCTGCCTCCCCAAGTGCTAGATTACAAGTGTGCACTTCACCAGACGCCTCGGCCTTTGTTTTTTTTTTTTTTAGTGTTATTAACTACTATTGTAAATCCAAAAAATTCAACCTCATCACTGGAGGTAAAGCATGCACAAGACCCATAAATTGATCCATACCACAATGTTGTAATCTCTAAGATATCAGCTTGCTTAAGCTCAGAGGGCAAGTAATCGTAATACATTACCAAGACCCCTTATAATTTTAATTATTTAAACACTATGAATAATGTAGTGAATAGTCAGAATGGCAGCTTATTTTGTTATTTTTAGTAGAAATTGAGACAGGGTTCACTTCTCCCGTAGTTCCTGACTTCCTGGAATTTACTATATAATCCAGCCAACCCTGACTTTGTGACAATCCTCCTAATCTCTAACTACCAACTCCTGGAACTACAGGTTACCACATCCAGCTTTAATTTTATTTAGGTAAGTGAATATATATTTTTTGTAAATAATTCAATATAATCTATGAAGAAAGCACATAAGGGTTCTTTTTTTTTTTTTAATTAAGATTTTTTTTATCTTAATGTGAGTTATATCATTTTTTTCAAATTCGTTCGGCTTATTTCCTTTCCCTCCCCCCCCACCCCCCACACCATCCCAGATCATGCACTGCCCATAACGTGTCCTGCACTGCTTTCTCCCCCATTTTTTTTTTTCATTTTTAAGCTATAAGTGATAA
Source organism: Rhizomys pruinosus (assembly GCA_009823505.1). NCBI lineage: Eukaryota > Metazoa > Chordata > Mammalia > Rodentia > Spalacidae > Rhizomys > Rhizomys pruinosus. The sequence continues at coordinate 730,377 of VZQC01010618.1, read as the reverse complement.
TCCATGAGTAACAGCATTACCTTCTTTATGGAAAACTATCTGCAGGCGTGTTGTGCCAAACACCTACAGCCCCACCCATCCAGTTGGGGGTGACAGGTTTTTGTTTCAATCAAGTTGAATCAAATGAGGTGTCCAGACTACATGTGCTTGTGTTTCCAAAGGTTCATCACCATTCACCCCATCGCAGCCTCTTACATTCTCCAACGCCCCTCCTCTTCCAGGCAGTTGTTTCGCTAGGCTTAGAAAAGGGGCACAGGTGGATGATGAGGTTAAAACAGTCCACTCTCCCATCTGGAGCTGTTGACTTGGCTCAGAGTCAACTTCTGGGCTGTTTTCCTTTCCATGGGCTGACAGTTTGTCCCAGAATAACCTTTCCTGATCCTAAACTAATGAAGAACAAGCAATTAGGAATATATAAGGTAATTTAGGCAGCACTAATAGTTATGGAGGTTACTTTAGAAGACCACATCTTTGGATATGTTAATTCCAATGAATTACAATTTTCCCCCTGTTAATATGACAGGGGCTTACTGTGGCTTATTAACATCCCTCCTAACCTGTAGAGGATGTACGCTTGGTGGCATCAGCCAATGGGTTATTCTTCCAAGGGAGAGCCAATAGCCAATTAAATGTGGGATATACAGGCACATGGCTTGCCTCTGCTTTGCCAGTAAATTTTCCAGGAAGGTGGAGGTGTATGCATGGTGCTAGACTGGTGGAGTCTTGTTTGATTCAGGGAGACCCTATTTGCTTTATTGTGTTTAGTGGCTTTGGTAACACTTCTGGGCATTCCAGAGCCACTGTACACTATATTGCCTGTGTGTCTCAATACATCCCTCCCGTGCCTTGACGTCCACCTTATAGGTATGTATAATACAATACTCTTCTGGAGACGCATACGCTCAAAAAAGGGGGGGGGGTACAGAAAAGACAGGAAACCGTGTTTCATCAAACCCTTGCAATTCAAAGATCTTAAAACGAACTATGGGAAAAAGATTTGTTGTTCCAACAGGACAAATAGTCACCATGAACTTAACGCTGAGAAAGAAAGATACAGGTTTGCATTGAATAGATATGCACCAAAAAGTGGCAACGGAAAGGCTGACCCGTCGTGAACATTCAAAAGGAAGAAAAGCCCAGATTGCCATAAACATTGAACCGCTCTGTGGAATACTACATGTAACAAATGTTTATAATGAGTCTAAATGAACGTTACCTTCTAGGTGCCACAAGGTTTTGAATAGAGAGACTTTCTTGCCTTCCCACCCCATAGAACAAGGAGAAATATGACAATGATGAGTGTCCGTCCGCCAACTGTAAAATTGGAGAAACTATTTGTAAAGGTAATCTCTTATAAACAACTGGTAAACTGCTTCGTTAATTGACACTAGACATGGGAACTGTGGCAAGGATTACTCTCGTTCAAAACCAAATATAATACTAAAAAAATCCTGTATGCCTCTAGCAAAAAAAAAAATATATTAATACAGGAGCTCTGACATCAGCGAATGGATGTTCTATACACCAGGTGGATGTTGGCCAGGGGATACAAGGCCCCACAAAAGGTAAGGGCTCCTTGCCTCTAAGTTGGGATACCTACAGGAGGAGAAGCAATAAGACCCTGCTGCCGAAGACCTGACGTTAACATAAGGTTCTTTTGAAGTGGCTGAGATATGGGGTTGGGAGACATGGCTTAGAAGTTAAGAGCACTGGGTGTTCTTGCAGAGGACCTGGGTTCAATTCACAGCATCCACATGGTAGATAACTCCAGTTCCAGGGGAATCCAGTACCCTTTTCTGACCTCTGTTCTATACCAGAATACACTTAGAAGGAACAAATGGTACCTTATTTTCTAGGTTCCTAGGTTCCTAGGACTATTACCTGTGCATTATTTCATTTGGTTAATAAAAAAAACAACAGATTGGGCATTATACAAAACAGCTGCACCTACACACATGTAGACAATAGACTCATACACATATAATAAAATATTTAAAAATAGCTAAGTTACTAAATAGACGTGTCTGCTGGAATCAAAACACATTAATAATTACGAGTTAATGGTAAAGAAGGAAACAGGTGAGAAATTGAGGTCTCTGAGTGGGTTGTCAAGTATCAGTGCCCACTGCCTGCCTTGCATGGACAGTTTAAAGGTAGCAGAATTTGATAAAGATTGTTATTAGTGAGCCAGGAGTGGTGGCGCACGCCTTTAATCCTAGCACTCGGGAGGCAGAGGCAGGTGGATCTTTGTGAGTTCAAGGCCAGCCTGGTCTACAGCATGAGTTCCAGGACAGCTGGGTCTACAGGGAGACCCTGTCTCAAAAAGACAAAAAAAAAAAATTGTCATTAGTTATTGTAATGGTTAATCTTGGTTGTCAGCTTGACTGGATCTCAACTAAGAGATAAGCCTCTGGGAATATCTGTAAAAGATTCCTTGATCACGGTATTTGAAGTGAGAAGACTCCCCTGAAATGTAGGCAGCACCTTCAGTGGTAGCCAGACAAGGAGATGAAAGCTTTCCACCTATTTGCCTTCCTGTTGCCTTCCTCTCTTTTTTTTTTTTTTATTTTATTTATTTTTGTATGTGTATCAATGTACTGTCTGCATGTAGGTTTGTGCACCCGTGTCGTGCAATGCCGCAGAGGTCAGAAGAGGGTGTCGGATTCCCCCGGAACTGGAGTTCTCCTGGAATTGGAGTTACAGACGGTTCTCAGCCGCCATGTGGGTGCTGGGGATCGAACCCAGGTCCTCTGCAAGAGCAGTTGGTGCTCTTAACGGCTAGGCTATCTCTCCAGCCCCATGCCTTCCTCTCTTGTTACAGGCTCATCTGTTCCTGCAGCCGCCATTCTTCCCTGGCATCTGCTTCTTCAGCCTTCTAACATGGACTGAAAACCAGTGACTTTCCAGGAATCCTGTAGACCTTCAGTGCCTGTCGGGGACTACTGAGGCATCCAGCTTCATGGACTGTTGCAGCTACCAGGTTTTCAGCCTCCCCTGTGCAAAGACAGCCACTATTGGACTATCCAGACTGTACTGTGTGGGCCAGGCTCCTAAACCCCCCCTTCATGTATATCCATTCTATTGGTTCTGTTTCTCAGGAGCACCCTAATGCAGGTACACTCTAGAGCAATTTGACATGCTCTGGATGCTGCTCTTGCCACACAGAGAATATCATTGCCTGTTTTCACCCTTTCCTGTGTTCCTGTGCTGTTCTGCCTTCTCTGAAAGCCACATTTTTTTTTTTCAGAGTCTCCCTATGTAGCCCTAGCTAGCCTTGAGCTCCCTTTGTAGATCAGGCTTACCTCAAACTTTTGGAGATCTCCTGCTTCTACCTCCTGGGTGCTGGGATTATAGGCCATATGTGGTGTCCAAAATGCTCCTTAATAAACTTCTCCTCCTCCTCCTCTTCTCTTTTTTTTTTTTTTTTTTTTTTTGGTGTTTTTGACGAAACGGTCTCCCTGTTAGCCCCAGCTCGTCCTGGAACTCACTCTGTAGACAGGCTGGCCTTGACCACAGGAGCATCCTCCTGCCTTCTGCCTCCCAAGTGCTGGGATTAAAGGCATGTACCACCATTTTCCCAACTCTTCCTCCCCTTTTTCTTTTTTTTTTTTACACGTTTTCATTTTTTTTTTTTTTTTTTTTTTTGCCAGGGTTCTCACTGGTCACAGCCTGCCCCGGAACATTGCCCAGGTTGACCTCGATCTCAATGATTCTCCTTTTCTGCCTCCCAGGACTAGGATTAAAGGCCGCACGCCACCACGCCCAGCACTCCCTTTTCTTATGTGTTGAGTTCAGATGGTCAACTGCCACAGCACCTGTGTGAGGATCACGGAGACAACCTTATGGGGTCGTTTTCTCCTTCCAATGTCAGTCTCTGGGAAACTCAGTTTGCACAGCAAGCATATTTACTCACTAAGACATCTGCTGCCCTATATTTCACTGTGTGAAATTTATTTTATTTGGAGGAGTAGGGAACACATGCAGCCACAGTTGACACATGTGGAGGTCAGGAGAAACACTGCACGGAGTCAGTTCTACCTCTTCTACCAACCATGTATGTTGGTTCCAGGGATCAAATTCTGAGGTTGTCTGTTTGGTGGCAGGTGCTTTCTTCCCACTGAGCCTTCTTGCCACCTCCTTCATAAGCTACTTTAAAATGATTAGACAGGGGCAGGGTATGCAGTTCTGGGGTAGAGTATTTGCCTGATGTGCAAGTCCTTGAGTTTGATCCCAGCAAAATAACCACAAAAACCTCCACAAAGACCAAAATGACTGAATGGGAGGATCTCATAACCTGTGATATCAAAAACAAAGGAATGCGCTACAGTCTGTCCTGTTAGTCTTTATTTCAGGATGTCTTAACTTCTCAGCTAAATCTTAACCACGAATCCCTAAGCTGGGCTGTGGGAAGCCTGGATGCCCTGTCTACACCTGGCCTCCTCTGCAGATAAACAACTGAGTCTCAAGGCTGTCCATCTGGTAACTTTCAGCAGTTTCCAAGAAAACAAATCCTTAAAAAACAGTTCTTTAAAACAAGGAAGTTCAAGGGGACATTTATTGTTTTTGGTTGTGATCACGTAAACTAGAAGAAACCACATAGGACTAACAAGCTAGAGAGTGAGACTGATAAAGTTTCATAAATAATTCCCACACAATTTTACCTTTCTACATATGGTCTTCGAGAGAGTCAATTTTTAGGGTAGAATTGTTGGATTCTTTCTGAACATAACTAAAACGGGCCATCCTATAAGACTTAATCAGACTTCCTAAACCTGTCCTTTCTTACCCTATCTTGTGTAACTCAATATATTTAGAAAATTGGCTTTTTATTATTATTTTGTATTAGTGTTTTGTGTATGAGTGTACTGTCTGCATGTAGGTTGCTGGCACCCGTGTTGGTGCAATGCGCCGAAGGTCAGAAGGGAGCGTTGGATTCCCATGGAACCGGATTGAAATTGAGTTACACATTAGCCACCATGTGGGTATGGGGATCGAACCCAGGTCCTCTGCAAGAGCAGTTTGTGCTCTTAACTGCTGAGCAATCTCTCCAGCCCCCAAAATTGGCTTCTTTTTTATGTGTGTGGGGTGGGGGAGTTTGAGTGAGGAAAACAAACTCATGATTATTTTATTAGGGAATAAAAGGGTTTTTGTTTGTTGTTTGTTGTTTGTTTTTCTTTTGCATTTACCCTCTGAGGCTATCTACAAGGAAGAGCATGCTCCTTGGTGTGTTTTTTTTTGAGCACTTCCTATCCTGCTTACTGAGTGATCTTGGGAAAATTCCATTAACCTCTTTACACCTCAATTCCTGCATCTAGAAAACTGAAACAAAAACTTACCTCACCAGTTAATTCCCGAGATAAAGAGAGCTTACTCTCACCTTAGTCCATGTTGGGGGATGATTAGGAAGAGAGGCTTTCCTCCTCATGCTTTTTTGTCACGCTGCCAAGGAACTGAATCTGGGTCTATTGCTGAATAGATCAAATGCCCATACAATACCTTGCTAGGTAAAGAATGACTATGGGACTTGGTTCAGATTGCAGGAAATGTATTGATATAAGACAGAACATGTACTGGTTTGTAGCTCATTCATACTTCCTTGATTTTGTTCTCCCAGTGATGGTATGTACTACTCACTCATAAAGTAGCAACAAGAAATTAATGCCACTGCCGAAGTAATCCAAGCAGTATTTTACTCTTTCTTTTTGTTAGTATAGGGGTTGGGGTCACATGTGGAGGTCAGCGGGGAAACATGGAGGAGTCAGTTCTCTCCTTCCACTATGTGGGTCCCCGTGATGGAACTCAGGTTGTCTTTGATTGTGGCATGCCTTTACTCACTGAGCCATCTGGCCAGACCTTGGCCATTATTTTCCAACCTACTAGATACCTGGGATGTTTACTGAACACACAGACTCTCGTGTGTCTTCCCCCAGAAATGCTGACTCAATAGCTCTATGGTGAGGCCCAGAAAGCTGTATGTTTTAAAAAAAAAAAAAACTCAAACTGGTTCCTATTTCAGGCAAATTTAGGAAACAGTGATTAACTGCTTGGAATTGGGGAAATGACTCATCTACAATTAAGTAATAATGCTTCTACTTAAGGAACAATGCCAAGTTATTTTAAAGCCATTGAACAATGATAGTATATACACTGTCCTAAAAGCTAAATTAGCTGTTATTTCAATCAAGAGGATGATCCTCTAAAAAAACAGTTTAAAAAATTTTAAGTTTTAACAATATTGATTTATATTTAATTTTTAACTATAAGTTATAAGTATTAGTTAATCCTTACATTAGCTCTGTGGTTTTTAGGTACCAGAAGGAAAAGAAACCTCCACTGGTTTAATTGGGGCAATTTGCCCAACTGAATACTCACTGGTTAANAAAAAAAAAAAAAAAAAAAAAAAAAAGGCCAAAATATTTGAAGAGCCAGGGGAAGAGGTATAGGACTTCTAAGGAAACAGAGTCTTACAGGCTCCTTGGACCTTGTTCATGTGAATTTTTTTTTATTTTTTTTTATTTATTTCCGTATGTGTATGAATGTATTGTCTGCATGCAAGTCTGTGCACCCGTGACGTGCAATGCCGCGGAGGTCAGAAGAGGGTCTCGGAATCCCCTGGAACTGGAGTTCTCCTGGAATTGGAGTTTCAGACGGCTCAGCCGCCATGTGGGTGCTGGGGATCGAACCCCAGTCTTCTGCAAGAGCGGTCGGCGCTCTTAACCGCTAGGCCACCTCTCCAGCCCCCAATTTTTTTTTTTACACATTTTCATATTTTTTTTTTTGACAGGGTCTCACTGGTCACAGCCTGCCCCGGAACATTGCCCAGGTTGACCTCGATCTCAATGATTCTCCTGTTTCTGCCTCCCAGGACTAGGATTAAAGGCGCACGCCACCACGCCCAGCACCTCCCTTTTCTTATGTGTGAGTTCAGATGGTCAACTGCCACAGCACCTGTGTGAGGATCAGGAGACAACCTTTGGGGGTCAGTTTTCTCCTTCCAATGTCAGTTCTGGGAAACTCAGTTTGCACAGCAAGCATATTTACTCACTAAGACATCTGCTGGCCCTATATTTCACTGTGTGAAATTTATTTTATTTGGAGGAGAGGGAACACATGCAGGCCACAGTGCACATGTGGAGGTCAGGAGAAAACTGGCAGGAGTCAGTTCTCTCCTTCTACCAACCATGTATGTTGGTTCCAGGGATCAAACTGAGGGTCAGGTTTGGTGGCAGATGCCTCTTCCCACTGAGCCTTCTTGCCACCTCCTTCATAAGCTACTTTAAAATGATTAGACAGGGGCAGGGTATGCAGTTCTGGGGTAGAGTATTTGCCTGATGTGCAAGTCCTTGAGTTTGATCCCAGCAAAATAACCACAAAAACCTCCACAAAGACCAAAATGACTGAATGGGAGGATCTCATAACCTGTGATATCAAAAACAAAGGAATGCGCTACAGTCTGTCCTGTTAGTCTTTATTTCAGGATGTCTTAACTTCTCAGCTAAATCTTAACCACGAATCCCTAAGCTGGGCTGTGGGAAGCCTGGATGCCCTGTCTACACCTGGCCTCCTCTGCAGATAAACAACTGAGTCTCAAGGCTGTCCATCTGGTAACTTTCAGCAGTTTCCAAGAAAACAAATCCTTAAAAACAGTTCTTAAAACAAGGAAGTTCAAGGGGACATTATTGTTTTTGGTTGTGATCACGTAAACTAGAAGAAACCACATAGGACTAACAAGCTAGAGAGTGAGACTGATAAAGTTTCATAAATAATTCCCACACAATTTTACCTTTCTACATATGGTCTTCGAGAGAGTCAATTTTTAGGGTAGAATTGTTGGATTCTTTCTGAACATAACTAAAACGGGCCATCCTATAAGACTTAATCAGACTTCCTAAACCTGTCCTTTCTTACCCTATCTTGTGTAACTCAATATATTAGAAATTGGCTTTTTATTATTTATTTGTTTGTTTGTTTATGTGTATGAGTGTACTGTCTGCATGTAGGTTGCTGCACCCGTGTTGTGCAATGCCGCAGAGGTCAGAAGAGGGCGTTGGATTCCCATGGAACTGGAGTTAAAGACATTCTTAGCCACCATGTGGGTACTGGGAATCGAACCCAGGTCCTCTGCAAGAGCAGTTGGTGCTCTTAACTGCTGAGCCATCTCTCCAGCCCCAAAATTGGCTTTTTTTATGTGTTGGGGTGGGGGAGTTTGAGTGAGGAAAACAAACTCATGATTATTTTGCATAGGGAATAAAAGGGTTTTTGTTTGTTTGTTTGTTTGTTTGTTTTACCTTGAATTTACCCTCTGAGGCTATCTACAAGGAAGAGCATGCTCCTTGTGTGTTTGAGCACTTCCTATCCTGCTTACTGAGTGATCTTGGGAAAATCCATTAACCTCTTTACACCTCAATTCCTGCATCTAGAAAACTGAAACAAAAACTTACCTCACCAGTTAATTCCCGAGATAAAGAGAGCTTACTCTCACCTTAGTCCATGTTGGGGGATGATTAGGAAGAGAGGCTTTCCTCCTCATGCTTTTTTGTCACGCTGCCAAGGAACTGAATCTGGGTCTATTGCTGAATAGATCAAATGCCCATACAATACCTTGCTAGGTAAAGAATGACTATGGGACTTGGTTCAGATTGCAGGAAATGTATTGATATAAGACAGAACATGTACTGGTTTGTAGCTCATTCATACTTCCTTGATTTTGTTCTCCCAGTGATGGTATGTACTACTCACTCATAAAGTAGCAACAAGAAATTAATGCCACTGCCGAAGTAATCCAAGCAGTATTTTCTCTTTCTTTTTGTTAGTATAAGGGGTTGGGGTCACATGTGGAGGTCAGGGGACAACATGGAGGAGTCAGTTCTCTCCTTCCACTATGTGGGTCCCCGTGATGGAACTCAGGTTGTCTTTGTGGCAGGTGCCTTTACTCACTGAGCCATCTGGCCAGACCTTGGCCATTATTTTCCAACCTACTAGATACCTGGGATGTTTACTGAACACACAGACTCTCGTGTGTCTTCCCCCAGAAATGCTGACTCAATAGCTCTATGGTGAGCCCCAGAAAGCTGTATGTTTAAAAAAAAAAAAAACTCAACTGGTTCCTATTTCAGGCAAATTTAGGAAACAGTGATTAACTGCTTGGAATTGGGGAAATGACTCATCTACAATTAAGTAATAATGCTTCTACTTAAGGAACAATGCCAAGTTATTTTAAAGCCATTGAACAATGATAGTATATACACTGTCCTAAAAGCTAAATTAGCTGTTATTTCAATCAAGAGGAATGATCCTCTTAAAATACAGTTATAAAAAATTTTAAGTTTTAAAATATATTGATTTATATTAATTTTAACTAATAAGTATAAGTATTAGTTAATCCTTACATTAGCTGTGGTTTTTAGGTACAGGAAGGAAAAGAACCCTCACTGGTTTAATTGGGCAATTTGCCCAACTGAATACTCACTGGTTAAGGAGAAACTGCCAGGAGGGATTTTGGTTGTACAGGTCTGCCCCAGTGTCCGTCCCCACACCTCGTATTTATCTTTTTAAAAAAGTAGCTTAGAGTCTGCATGCTGGCACACACCTAAAACCCTAGCACTCTGAGGAAGAGTCAGGATGATCAGTCATCTTCAGCGACACTGCAAGTTCAAGACCAGATTGGGCTGAGACCCTGTTTCAAAAAAAAAAAAGAGAGAGAGAGAGAGAGAGGCTAAATAAATGCCAAAATTACAATCTACACAGAAAAAATTAAATTACAGTCACTGAATATTACTTAGACTATTTTGATTTTATTAAATTAATCTTACTAACAAATACTACATTATAACATCCCACTTGTAATCATTTCCCCTGTACAATTAAGATCAAAGCTGTCCTAGCACTTGGGAGGCAGAGGCAGGCGGATCTTTGTGAGTTCAAGGCCAGCCTGGTCTACATAGTGAGTTCCAGGACAGCCAGAGCTACAGGGAGACCCTGTCTTGAAAAGACAAAAAAAAATCCTAGCACTTGGGAGGCAGACGCAGGCGGATCTTTGTGAGTTCAAGGCCAGCCTGGTCTACAGAGTGAGTTCCGGGACAGCTGGGGCTACAGGGAGACCCTGTCTCAAAAAGACCAAAAAAAAAAAAAAAGTTCACTG
>VZQC01010618.1:673125-716118 GCA_009823505.1 Rhizomys pruinosus | reverse complement strand
AAAAAAAAAAGAAGGCAGGCTGGGCATGAGCCAGAGAGCAAGCCAGTGAACAGCCTTCCTCCATGGCCTGTGCTTCAGCTCCTGCCTCCAGGTTCCTGCCCTGAGTTCTTGCTTTGGGCTCCCTAAGTGATGAACTGTGACCCGGGAGATGTAAGCTGAATAAACCCTTTCCTCCCCAAGTTGGTGTCGGTCAGAGTGTTTTGTCACAGCAATGGAAGAAAAACTAGGATAGGTGGCAAGTTCATTCCAAGTCTTCCAAGGGTTCTCCACACTGCTTTTCATAGTGGCTGTACGAGTTTACATTCCCACCAGCAGTGGTTGAGTGTTCCCCTTTCCCCACAACCTCTCCAGCACTTGGTATTATTTGTTTTCTTGATCCTAGCCAGTCTTATTGGAGTAAGATGATATCTTAAAGTGGTTTTGATTTGCATTTCCTTAATGATTTAAATGATTAATTAAAACCTAGGAGAAAAAAAGCACCAACCTCAAATATATACATAATTTTTCTTTTTTTTAATTTATTTTGGGGGCTGGAGAGATAGCTCAGTGGTTAAGAGCACTGGCTGCTCTTGGAGAGGACCTGGGTTCAGTTCTCAACACCCACATAGCAGCTAATGACTATCCTTAACTCCAATTCCAGGGGCTCTGATACCCTCTTCTGTCCCCTACAGACACTGTATGTGTATAACACTTACATGCATGCAGGAAACACTCATATAATGTAAAATAAAAATGCCATCCTACTGTTATCAAAGATTGGCATGTTTCAGGTCACCAGTGAGGGTTGGGAGTCAAATTCAGGTTTCACCATGCCCTCCATCATTTTCTTTAACAGATGATGCCATTTGCTGTAAAGTTTAAACATGGTTTATGGCAATGGTGCCATAAGCAGGGAACAGAGTAGCAGATGTAAAATGAGGCACAGAAATGGGAGACAGAGAAGGCCTGCAAAAGCCTGGGTTTGGGGTGGTGGACAGTGGAGAGTAGAGACAATATCACTAGGTATACTGTGTAGCCCTGGCTGGCCTGAAACTTGCTCTGTAATCCCAGACTGTACTTGAACTTGCCTTGAACCTTCTGCCTTTGCCTCCTACATTCGGGGACTGACTGCACACCCTGCCTCTGGAAAGCCTTTTGATACAAAACAAGCCAGTTAATAAGGTGGCCATAGGGCTGGAGAGATGGCCTAGTGGTTAAGAGCGCCAATTGCTCTTGCAGAGGACCCGGGTTCGATCCCCAGCACCCACATGGCGGCTGAGATCCCTCTTCAACTCCGTTTCCAGGGGAATCTGATGCTCTCTTCTGACCTCTGTGGTGCTACACGACACGGGTGCACAAACCTACATGCAGACATTCATACACATACAAAATAAAATTTAAAAAAAAAGGTGGCCATAGTTTCAAGTTTTTCTAAGTCTTAGTTCATTGTCTGTAAAATAAAGGCAACAGTACTGTTTACTGTTTACTGTTTACATGGTATTAGTGAGGAATAATTAAAATTGCTATAAATTAGCCCGGTGTAGTGGTGCACGCCTTTAATCCTAGCACTTGGGAGGCAGAGGCAGGCGGATCTTTGTGAGGTCAAGGCCAGCCTGGTCTTCAGAGTGAGTTCCAGGACAGCTGGGGCTACAGGGAGACCCTGTCTCAAAAAGACCGAAAAAAAAAATTGCTATAAATGACTAAATACTGGACTCAGCACATGAAAAGAGCCAGATAAGTATCAGCTAATAGCACCCTTAGGCCTGGAGCAAGGAAACTATAAGCAACAGTTAGCCCGTATTTCAAAGAACACAGTGTGAGAAGAGTTCTGCCATTGTTTATTGGGAGAATATCCCCAAATTAAATCAATAGTCAACCAGAATTTTATCAAAAGCATCAGAAAAATCCCATGCATGGCAAGTAGTAGCCCACTTGGTCAAAAAAAAAAAAAAAAATCCTAAGAGGCTCTGGGTGCTAACTGAGCCAGGTAGGAAGCTAAATGCTTGAGATAGTGATATCTGCGACTTAGATATTATTGTTACTTCTAATTTGCTGATGAGGAAATGATGTGTAACTTTGACCTCTGCCTTCTAAAAGACTGTTTACTGAAAGCCCATGTTCCCAGTGCTTCTGAAGCAAATGGCCAGTGAATTGAAGAAGTGGCTATCTCCCATCCCTCATCCCTATCTCATCTTGGTTACATCACTTGCCAAACTGGTGAAAAGATCATTACCACACTAAAGATACATGGTTCACTCTGTGTTCCTCCTGGCCCTCTGAAGGTGGCATGATCTGTGATTCAAGTTTCCAGTTCCTTCTCTGTACTTCCTGTCGCTGCTTGCAAGTCATGCCCTGAACTGCTTCCCGTAATAGGAAGCATGCAAGATACTTTGGGAGAAGACAATTCACCATCGAATCAAGATTCTTCTCTTTCTAGTCATGTTTTTGCTGTAATTCTTGACTGCTCTTTGTTCCTATGGGCTTCTGCTCAGTCAGAATCATTGCACTGCCCTGATTTATGAGACTATTGCATGTTCTAACTGCAGCTGTTCTTTGTAGCTCTAGTTACTTATGATCACAGCTTCCTAGAAAACCCCAGGTCCATTTTGCAATCCAAGCTAGCATACTCCACTGCAGTATCCTGCATCCTATCCTATCAGTCTTCATCCTTGACATCCTTCTATTTAAGGTCTTGGCTTCAACACTAACCTTGAACTTCCCCTAGTCTGGAAAAACATTCTCTCTTCCCATTCGCCAAAGTTCTCAGCTTGTAACCCTAATTGATTTGTGTCCCTTTTCTTGTTCTCTTAGCTTTTCTTTCTTGGTTTCACATGTTATGGGCCATCCTGCCTTGGTCTGAATTACTAATATAGCTTCATCCTGAGACTCTCTTCTCCAGAGCCTTCTGGGTCGACACCACATCAGCTCCTGTTGTACTCATTGCTTTCTTAAGCTCCTGTTAATCAGAGCTCAATTTTTCAATTCAAAGCACTGTATTAACTGCTCTCTCCTTCACAACCTCATCTAGCTCTTCTTCTCACATGTGACAGTGTCCTGGCTAGGCCAGCCCCTAGCAAGTCTTTGGACTTCTCAGCAAATACCTCACAAATGGGTGTTACAGAAAGTTCTTCTTGACTAAACTCTTTTTTTTTTTTTAACTCATTTCTTATTATCTCTTCTTACCTTTCCTAAATGTAAAGCAAGCATATTATATTGTATTAACTTAAACATGCTATGTTATCCAGGTGCTCTGTGTGTGTGTGTGTGTCCGTCCAAGGAGTTTACAGTCTAGCTATAGAGTAATGTGTTTCACATTTCACAGTGTGATTCACACTTGAATCATGTGGAGTGCTTAGTGAAAATACAGATCCCCCCCTCCCCTTCTTGTGAATCAGAATTTCAGTGTAAACTCAAGGAGCTTGCATGTTTAACAGCCCAATCTGTACAGAAGCAGGAGCCTATTGTATGGGAAAAATAGATTCTAGAATGGTAGCAATTTTTAAACATTTCAGTTACTTCCAGTTCTGTGTTTGGCACAGGAAGGATCCTCACTGGTTACTTCATTTTTTTTTTTTTCTTTTGTCTTTTTGAGATAGGGTTTCCCTGTATCCCCAGCTGACCTGGAGCTCACTATGTAGACTAGGCTGGTCTTGAACTCACAAAGATCCACCTGCCTCTGCCTCCCAAGTGCTGAGATTAAAGGTGTGAACCACCACGCCTGGCCTGATTGCTTCTTTTTTAAAACAATTTTTAAAATTTTATTTATTTTTTATGTTTATGAATGTACTGTCTGCATGTAGGTTGGTACACCTGTGTCGTGCAATGCCTCGAGGTCAGTAGAGGGTGTTGGATTCCTCTGGAACTGGAGTTAAAGACGGTTCTCAGCCGCCATGTGGGTGCTGGGGATCGAACCTGGGTCCTCTGCAAGAGCAGTTGGTGTTTCCAACCACTGAGCCATCTCTCTACCCCTGTGTGTGTCTTTTTGAAACAGGGTCTTAACAGCTAGGCCATCTCTCCAGTCCCCTGATTACTTCTTGAATTAAGAAATGAATATATCTAGCAGGGCATGGTATACAGAAATATTTGAATTATTTTTTTTTGGGGGGGTCTTTTTGAGACAGGGTCTCCCTGCAGCCTCAGCTGTCCTGGAACTCACTCTGTAGACCAGGCTGGCCTTGAACTCACAAAGATCCACCTGCCTCTGTCTCCGAGTGCTAGGATTAAAGGCGTGCACCACCACGCCCGGCTGAATATTTGAATTTTTTACTAAATTCGTCCATCATACCAATTTCAATTAGTATAATCCACACTCCCTTCATGAGTTAAAGTCCTTACATCTCCTATTCATTGTGTTTCTTCCTAAAATAATTTAAATTTACCTTGCTTGTGATGAAATATCACATCCAATTGGTTTAAAACTCTCAAGGTGTTAATTCGGTTGATACCTTCTTCTGAATGTAAGCTAGAAAATTGTAAATGGAACTAATACTAAGTGATTTTATAAGCCAGGTAAATACAGTTATGGGGGCTATTAAGAATTTTAGTGTGCTAACCTACTGTTGATTTGATACTTGCACACGCAGGTTTTTCTTGTAAGCAGCACATAAAGGATCCAGTGACTCCCTACTGGCTTCTGGGAATATAAATATTTTGACTTTTTTTCCTAGTGCTGTATGTCTATGTGCAGGGTCTTACCTTGACCTTTTTATTCAGTTAGGGTTGGAGGCTTTTTGTTTCCTAACCTTGACTCATTTAAGGCTGGGTGGCTCCAGGTAGATACTTAATATTGTTGTTGTAAAAGAACCTTATTTTGGGCTAGAGTGATGGCTCAGTGGATAAGAGCACTGGCTGTTCTTGCAGAACACCTGGATTTGATTACCAGCACCACATGATGGCTAACAACCATCCATAACTCCAGCTCCAGGGGCAGGGGAACTGGATTTACAGGTGACTGTTAGCCACCATGTGGGTCCCAGCATCCACATGATGATTAGATTAACAACTATCCCTAATTCAGTTCCAGGAGAATCCAATGCCTTCTTCTGACCTCACGGGCATTGCACAACATGAGTGCACTTATACACATGCAGGCAATACATTCATAAATTAAAAAATAAATAATTTTAGGGGCTGGAGAGATGGCTCAGCAGTTAAGAGCACCAACTACTCTTCCAGAGGACCCAGGTTCGATTCCCAGCACCCACATGGTGGCTAAGAATGGCCTTTAAGCCAAGTGTGGTGGCACACGCCTTCAATCCCAGCACTCGGAAGGCAGAGGCAGGTGGATCTCTGTGAGTTCAAGGCCAGCCTGGTCTACAGTGTGGGGCTATAGCGAGACCCTGTCTCAAAAAAATAAATAAATAAAAATAAATTAAAAATAAATAATTTTAAAAAGAATACCTTTATTCACAAAGCTTCAATAAAAATTGGCTTTGGAAAAAAATCTTTTTTTTAATTTTATTTATTTTATGTGTATGAATGTACTGTCTGCATGTAGGTCTGTGCACCCGTGTTGTGCAATGCCTCGGAGGTCAGAAGAGGGCGTTGGATTCCCCTGGAACTGGAGTTAAAGATGATTCTCAGCCACCATGTGGGTGCTGGGGATCGAACCCCGGTCCTCTTTAAGAGCAGTCGGCACTCTTTACCGCTACGCCATCTCTCCCGCCCCAGAAAAAAAAAAAAAAATCTTAAGGCAATAACCTGTAAAAAAAAAAAAACAACCCTTTATTTCATGCAGCTTCAGCACAGCTCTGAATGCCGAGCTTCCCTCCACTCAATGCTCAACATGTTTCCTTCCTCTATTTACTAATGTTTTGACTTGGACATGTGAAAAGGTAAAGGGAACAAAAGTTCTGAAACTGTGAGCTTTGAATAAATTATTGCTCTTAATTTTTCCAATGACCTAGTAGGGCAGACAAATTCCCTTCTCATATTACAAAGGAACAATTGAGGATCATGATGGTAGAATAATTAGAACAAGTTATCCAACGAAAAAGTGGCAGAGCCAGGATATAAAGCAGTCATTATTTTGAAGGGGAGTCTCTTGAGAACACAGATACCCTGAACTGACTTAGAAGTTTGTTCACAAAAGAATTTTCATGTTGGTTTTTTATAAATTCTAAAAAAAAAAAAAAAAAAAAAAAAAAAAAATCAGATGTGGCCAGGATGGTGGCACAACCTTAATTAGCATCAGGAGGCAAAGGCAGTGGATCTCTGTGAGTTCAAGGTGGGGATCTCTGTGAGTTCAAGGCCAGCCTGATCTACTAAGAGAGCTCAGGCCAGCTGGGACCAAAGGAAGACCCTGTCCTCAAAAATATCAAAAACATACCAAAGAAAAAAAAACAAAAAAAAGGAATGTAATTAGGTTGTGGTGTGCACCACACCTTAAAATCCTAGTGTGCTTGAGGCAGTAGCATTCTCTAGTAACAGCAGGCTTGCCTGGTCTACATAGCAAGTATTAGGCCAGTTGGGACTCCAGGGAGACCCTGTCTCAAACACACAGCAACAGCAACAACAAATTTTAGATGTAAGCAGGTCCTCCGACCCTAGCCATGGTCCCTATATATTTAAGGCAATATATATATTAGGTAGCTGAGTGTGTCTGCCTGCAGGTACTTCCCTGTGACTTTCAGTTCTTGCTCTCAGGGCACGCCAAGGGGGCCTGACCTTCTGCCACCAGCAATGACCCTCTCTCTCTACTAGATTCTTTCAGAGCAAAGCTGCTTTTATTTCCAGATAGTCACAGATTCCGGTACAGCCTGTGGTTAACAAACCTGCAGCATAGATGAAATCGCCTGTAAAAGGAATTAAATAGAAGGCTTTGCCCTTAATAGCACAGGGACAAGCAACCTGTTTTATCTCTGTTGGAATGAAATCTTAAAAAGGAAACGTAAACAAATAAACGAGATACCATCCGGGCTGCTTGCCTGAATCTAAGATAAGGGAAGGAACTGTGCCCCTAAACTCTTCTAGAATAATTAAGCTTCCCTGCCAGGAAGCAAAGGCTCTACCAAAGCTGATTTCATGAGTGTTGCTTCTTTGACCTAAGAAAGCAAAAATGGACATTATTCCTGCCCTCTAGTAGTTATAAAAAACCACAGCAATGATATTGCAAATAGGCTTAGATGCAATGATCTTATAAAGTGTTCATGTGTGTGAATTCTATTTGGCTTAGGTCAGAACTTAAACCAATCTCCTTTAAAAGGAGAGAAACTAGGCCACATTAATAACGTAGATGTAACATGTTACCTCTAACAATACTCCAAGCCTGGCTGACTTTCTAAAGGAAAGCCTTTTAAAGTTATTACTGAAATCAGAAGGAATGTGGCTAGACTTATGTGTCTCTGTGTGTGTGGATAATGTGAGTCTCGGCTTCCTTTATAGACTTTGCTCTTTATGTGACAGTAATTCCTGTAGCGATGACAGGTTGTTTTGTTGGTGTGTTTGTGTGTGCGTGGGTGTTTGTGTCTGTGATGCTGGTATTGTTGTGTATGTGGTTGTAGTGGTGGGTGTGTAGTCTGTGTGTGTTTGTGTGTATATGTGTAATATATATATGTGTGGTTATGATGTGGTATGGTGTGTTCTTGTGTGTCGTAGTCGTTGTGGGTATGTGTTTTGTGTCTGTGTGTCGTGTGTATTCGTGTGTGGTCGGTGTTTGTGATGCTGATGTGTGTCTGTGTGTGGTGTGTGTGTGTGTTGTGTGGTTGTGTGTATTGGTTGTAGTGTGTCTGTGTGTGTGCATGTGTGTGTCCTGTGTGTTTTAGTGTGTACTGTGTACTGTGTGTATGTTGTCGGATGTGCACTGTGTGCTGTGGTGTGTTGTGTGATGTGTGTCTGTGTGTATGTGTGTGTCTGTGTCTGTCTGTGTTGTGCTGTGTCTGTTGTGTGTATGTGTGTCTGTGTGTATGGCTGTGTGTCTTGTGGGATCTTGTGTCTGGTGTCTGTATGATGCTCTGTGGTGTCTGTGTCTGTGGTGTCTGTATGTGTGTGTCCTGTGTGTACTGTGTCTGTGTGTATGTGTGTGTGCTGTGTCGGTTTTGTGTGTATGGTGTGTCGTGTGTGTGAGTGGCGGTTGTGTGTGGTTGTGTGTGTGTGTGTGTGTGGCTTGTCTTTGTTCTGTGCTGTACGTGGTGTCTGTCTGTGTGTGTCTGAGTATGAGTCTGGGTCTGTGTGTTTTAGACCAAGTCTCTTGTATCCAAGCTGGCTTCAAACTTGGTATATAGCTTCAAACTGGTATATACCTTGAAACTCTGATCCCCCTGCCTCCATCTCAGACTTGCTGGTAATACAGGATAGACTACCATGTAACTAAAATGACAATTGTTTTTTACAAAGGAACAGATCTCTTTTCTTTTCTTTTTTTTTTTTTTTTTTTGGGCACAGACTTTCTAACAGGGAAACTCAAAGAATTTGAATCAAGGGCAAATTTGCCCTTATTTGACAGTAATATATTTCAGGCTGTATAGGGTTTAATTATGTTTAAACTAGCATGAAAAATGGTATGTCCACAGCAGATAAGAGACTGTTATAATCTGTAAACTGGACTTTATCTTCTCTGTATATCCCATGTCTGTCCACCACTTCTCTAGTTTCTTCATTTCCTCATGCCTTAAAAGAGAATTGAATAAAATTAGTAACATTAAGAACTTTATTCCTTGATAGTACTTCATAATTATGATTTTTCTTCTTCTGGGTATAAATATGCTCCCTCCTAATGTTACTGCAATCTTTATTGTATGTATTATTCTAATAAAGGTATAGTTCTTAAAACCACAAACACAAAAGAATGATCTATGTCTTGCTGTCATTTATGCCATGAGCACTGGCTGCTTATTATGCCTCAGGCATACCAGGAGCTTGAGCCCCTATTCTCCAAAGCCCATAGAAGATGCAGACTTGTAAATTAAATGCTGTGACATGGTATGCTGCCATGACAGAACCCATAGGATGCAATATGCAATCCCCAGAAAGGACACGTAGGCCCCACAGGAGATGGTATTTGAACTGAATTTTAGGACTGCTTGGAAAAAAAACCCTACCTCTTGTCTGGGATTCAGAATCACAGATTCAATCTCTGCTGGGTAAAAAGATCTCACTTTCGATCCTGTAGTAGCAGGAAACGGAGACGCTAACCCTATTATAGAACCAACAACTTAGAATGGAGCAAAGATTTGCTAGCTCCATGTAATAGATCACTATTCAGCCACCCACACAAACTATGTTCTCTTGTCTTTCATTCAGCAATATTGACAGAACCCTACAGTGTTCTATGGGCTAGGAATGCGGAACTGATCCAAAGGGATGCAAATCCTTGAGATGATGGAACACATAACGAGGAAGGAAATAATATTAAAATGGGAAGGCTGGGACATATGGTCAGGACATGTAGGAGGCCAGCTGTTCAGACCACACATGGGACTGAGATGGTCACAGCCATTTGGGCCGCGTTTTCCGCTCTCCAGAGGTCAAGTACGGTGAGTCCCAGCACACCTGTCCACCACCAGCTACCTGTAACGTAGGGTCCAGGGAATCCATCACCCTCTCTTGCCTCCTTCAGCACCCACCGCACTGGCATGCACACACGATGCATAGCAATTTAATAACAAAATAACGAAAATTATTTCTGGTGGGCGGGAATGGCCTAGCGGTTAAGAGACCGCTGATTGTCTTGCAGAGGACCCGGTTCGATCCCCAGCACCACTGGCGGCTGAGAACCGCTGAACACTCCAACCTCCAGGGAGACTCAGCCTCCAGGGGAATACCGACCCCTCTTCTGTGGGACCATCCGCGGCATGCCGAACCGGGTGTACAGATCTGCAATGCAGACACAGTACTATTCATCAATACAGAGAATAAGATAAATAATAAAAATAAACTAAAATGATAGCATGTCTTGCTATGTATCCACAAACTCTATAATAAGGATTTTATGATACATTTGTATGACTTTTGTCATAAAAACCCACAACCAAATACTTTTAACAACCCCATCTATTTGCATTGGTATTTAGTGGGTTTGCACTCTGGGCAGGGCTTAGCTGGTGGTTCTTCTGGTCTCGCTTGGATTCGCTCACATGCCTGTCTTTAGCTGCCACTTACTGGGGCCCCTCTGCTTCTGAGAGTTTGCTGAGTGTTGTTGGATATGAGTGGGGTATCTGGGCCCATGTCTCTCATCACTCCATGTCCCAGCAATAGGCTAGTCCCTATGGAAACACTATGGTACAAGAGGGGCAAGAGGGGGCAAGCACAATCATGAACATTTTTTTTTCTTGTCTACCATTTGATTGGCCAAGCTCTAAGACAAGGGAGAAAGGAATAGGCATTGTTGAGGCTACAGGAGGTATGAACAAATTGGGGCCTCTTGCTGCAACAATTTCGTAGAGACATAAACCAGTAAATCTAAAGAAGTCTGTCTGGACAGTGGAATTATAGTTTTTTCTCTTTAATTATTAAGACTCCTTTCATGATCATGTAGGACTTCTATAGTAAGAAAATGGACAATAAATAGGAAGAGGCATGAAATCCCTTGGTGTAGCCCAAGTAGAAGAGATGAGTAGAAGAGAAAATTCAAACATCCCTATGAGAGTGTGGAGGAGCCTACAATGAAGTGCGTCCAGCCATTAGCATAGGAACCACACCCGAGCTCACAGGAAGTTTATCATACCTTGCTAAGCCTGGCCACACTGGAGAAAAGAGTCCTTAGCAACTTGCTTCTTGGCACAGAAATAAATGAGATAATGATACAATATGCATATACACGAGAACTCAGAGGCTCCAGTTGGGGTGTCAGAATAGAACAGGCCAGAGGGGTAATGAAGGGTGCCTGCCTCACCTTGGAAATGCAAAACTCCATGAAGATGTGAGATGAAATGGTGGAAAAGGTAAAGGGAATTGTCTCTACGGATGCTCCTGGAATTAGGTTTTTTACTTGGAAATACACGTAGATTGGAGGGCCCTGAAGCACACCACTTCCAGTCCCCCCACGGGCAGGACTTTTACCAGTTTCACACAGGTGCAATCTGACCACAGCTCTTCTAGGCTTGTGACATGGGTGTCCGGGGGCCAGCCCAGAGCTTCTATGACTTTGTGGTGATGCTTTGGAAGTCTGCTTGACTTCCAGACACATACAGCACAGCAAGTGAGGAACTTAATACCATGTGGGGACTCCTGCACAATGTTTGTTCTTTCTGAAGGTTGGTGGGGATGAAAGGGGTTTGGGACCATCTCATCAAGACTTCTCAGAAGCGTCCCTGGAACTGGGTCATTTCAGCAACTACAGTCTCACAGGATTTGACTCCATTCTGTGCTCACTACCCCAGTGTTGTGCTGGAGTTGGGCTGCTCTAGGCAAGAGTGATTGCTCTAAATTTCAAGAATTTTTTTCCTCCAGTTAGATGCTTAAGCCTAGGTGGGGTTTCCAAATTTCCTACTGTTTCTTCACTCCAGTGTTGCTCTAATGCGTCTTTAGGTATATATTACCTCACATTTATCTGGACTGGACTTTTTTTTTGTTTTTGGTCTTTTAGACAGGGGGTCTCCGTGTAAGCACACCAGCCTGTCCCCAGAACTCGACTGTGTGACCAGGTGGCCCTTAGAACTCACAGAGATGTCTGCTGCACTCTGCTCAAGTGCTGGGTTACAGGTGTGTGCACCACGGACCATGGAACTTTATTTTTAAAATTTTATTTTTTAATATTTTGTGTTATGATGGTATTGCCTGCAGCAATGGTAGGTACATCCATGTCGTACTAATCCTTGTGAGGACTGATGTAGGCATTGGGATCGCCAGGAGACTAGAGGTTTACGAACAGTTTCCGCTGCACATGTGGGTGCTGGAATTTGAACTTCCACTCTTTGCATGAATGGTCAGTGCTCTGAACATCTGGCCATTTCCCAGCCCTGGAATTCATTTATATTTAAACATATTTATGTATATATAGTATAATAATATATATTATATACTATTATTTTTTTTTTTTCTCAAATCTAGACCCATCGTCCCCCCCCCACATCCCCACCCACCCGAGCTCATGCATCTGCCAAACATGTTTTNTATTAAATTAAATTCTAAAAAAAAAAAATAAAAATAAAAAAAAAAATAAATAATTCAGTGTATGGCCAGCATGGTGGGCACGCACTTATTCTAGCACTTTATTCTTCAAAGGTAGGCAAGGCAGGTGGGAATCTATGTGTAGTTCAAGGTGGATCTCGCTGTGAGTTCAAGGCACCTGATCTCATACGAGGACTCCAGTGGCCCAGCTTGGAAAAACTAAAAGAAAAGGAGAAAGACCCCTGATCCTCATAAAAATAATACATGAACATACATCTACCAAAGAATAAAAAAAAAAAAAAAAGATGTAAATTAGGTGTGGTGGCACATAACCATTACCTTATTATATATTCCTTCATGTGCGATTTGCGCGTTATAGTATAACCTCTCTGTAAACAGCCCATATTTATAGCCTAAGCATTGGTCTACATATATAGCTAGTAGTTAACCGGACCCAGTTTTCTTGGCGTCAACTCTTACCCAGGGAGACCTCTGTCCACTCAAACCAACAGCCAACAGCGCGTAGTATTAAACCAATTTAGATGTAGCAGCTCGCTTGCCACATCATGTCGTTGAGTGCCCACTTGGCTACTAATGGTTCCCTCATTATTTATATCTTAGTCCAATAATATTGAATGCAGTTTCCTTCGCGGCAGTGTGTTACATGAGCGCTAATTGTAACTTTCTGAAAAGCTACCTATTTTTTTCATTTAATTGGCTACTCCCCATGATATGATACTCAACTGCGATGTCAATCGTAGTGTGTTACTTGTTATAACTTGCAATACTTTTAGATCGTGGAGACAGCCTTATGAATCTCCTCTAAATTGGATGTGGCCTTTGATCCTTTCGTTTTTTCCCTCTGTTTACACTAACTCTGATTTGGAAATCAATTCTATACCACCCGTAATTTTGTTCGTCATACTATCTACGTATTAACGCATTCCTTCTTCAAGTCAGCAAAGATTCATCCTATCCTATTTTTCCAGCGACTAGTCCTTCAAGCCATTATGTATCTTTACCACGACCTCTAATCTATCCAATTTGTACATGTTTCCTTTGTAAGGTGACCACTTTGGTTAAATCCCTTGCATGGCCATCCAGATTAGAAGACCAGGGTCAGCATTCCGAGATACTGCGTCAATTGAGCAAGTAGCGAGAAATGTAATATGCAGGAGGATAAGGAGGAGAGGTCAGTTTTCCTTAATTGGGTATCTCGGCTTTCCTTGCCCCTTAATTCTTAACTCACAGTGAATTACTCTCCATGCTCGTCACACTTCTGTTTTTCTATAAATCTGCTAGTTTGGAAAATACGTATAATCTCTTCTTTACAAGGAAACCAGTCCTCACCACCACCACCAAACTACCACTGAGATACCTATCTCTCGTGCTGTACCTTGCCTGAATTCTAAGATCGTAATGTCTCTCTCCTCACTATCCTGGAGAGGGTTAAATCGGCCCAACTAAACCTCTATGTATATATATATATATATATTTCGCCGCACGCAAGCAAAGCTTTCGGAGCACTACCAGCTGATCATGGAGTGTTGCTAGTCTTTGAACCTAAGAAAAAGCAGAAAATGGACAATGTATTCCTGCCCTCTAAGTAGTTATAAAACTCACAGAATGATATTGCAAATAGGCTTAGATGCAATGATCTTATAAAGTGTTCATGTGTGTGAATTCTATTTGGCTTAGGTCAGAACTTAAACCAATCTCCTTTAAAAGGAGAGAACCATGCCACATTAATTAATTAGAGTTAACATTTACACACTTACAATACTCCAGCCTGGCTGCTTCTCTAAATGAAAGCCTTTAAGTTTATTACTGAAGATCAGAGGAATGTGCTTAGAACCTTTCAATGTGTCTCTGTGTGTGTGAATAAATGTGAGTCTCGGCCCTTCCTTATACGATTGCCCTTTGTTCTATTTATGTGCAAGTAACTTCCTGTAGGCATGACAGTTGTTTGTTGTGGTGTGTGTGTGGTGCGTGTGTGGTGTTTGGTCTGTGTCTGTGTGTCTGTGGTCCTGTGTGTGTCTGTGTGTGTGTGGTGTGTCCTGTGTGTGTCTGTGTGTATGTGTGTGTCTGTGAGTCTGGTGTGTATGTGGTGTGTTGGTGTGTATGTGGTGTGTCTGTGTGTGTCGTGTGTATGTGTGTATGTTGTGCAGTGTGTATGTGTCTGTGTGTGTGTCTGTGTGTCTGTGTGTCTGTTGTGTGTCTGTGTGGTGCGTGTGTCTGTGTGTCTGTGGTGTCCCTGTGTGTATGTGTGGTTCTGTGTGTGTCTGTGTGTCTGTGTGTCTGTGTGTCTGTGTCTGTGTGTAAGTGTGTGTCTGTGTGTGTGTGTCTGTGTCGTGTGTGTCTGTGTGTATGTGTGTGTTCTGTGTCTGTGTGTTGTATGTGTCTGTGTGTGTGTCTGGTGTGTCTGTGTGTATGTGTGTGGTCTGTGTGTCTTGTTGTCTTGTCTGTATGTCTGTGTTCTGTGTCTCTGTGTGTGTCTGTAATGTGTGTGTTCTGTGTGTCTGTGTCTTGTGTGTATCGTGTGTGTCTGTGGTCTTTTGTGTGTATGTGTGTGTATGTGTGTGAGTCGGGGTCTGTGTGTGTGTGTTGTGGTGTGTGTGTGTCTTTGTCTTGTCTGGTTGTAAACGTGTGTGTGCTTTTGGGTCTGAGTATGAGTCTGGGTCTGTGTGTTTTAGACCAAGTCTCTTGTATCCAAGGCTGGCTTCAAACTTGGTAAGTAGCTTCACTGGTAATACCTTGAACTCTGGATCCCTCTCCTGTCTCCATCTCCAGACTGCTGGTAATACAGGCATAGACTACCATGCCTAACTTAAATGACAATATTGTTTTCAAAGGCACAGAAATTCTTTCTTTTTTTTTTTTTTTTTGGCACAGACTTTCTTAACAGGGAAACTCAACAGAATTTGAATCAATGGCAAATTTGCTTTATTTGACATTAATATATTTCAGGCTGTATAGGGTTTAATTATGTTTAAACTAGCATGAAAAATGGTATGTCCACAGCAGATAAGAGACTGTTATAATCTGTAAACTGGACTTTATCTTCTCTGTATATCCCATGTCTGTCCACCACTTCTCTAGTTTCTTCATTTCCTCATGCCTTAAAAGAGAATTGAATAAAAATTAAGTAACATTAAAGAACTTTATAATTCCTTGAAGTACTTATTAATTAATGTTTTCCTTCTTCTGGTATAGAATATGGCTCCCTCCTAATGTTACTGGCAAGATCTTTATTGTATTTAATCTAATAGGTAATAGATTTCCTTAAAACCACACACAAAAAGATGATCTATGTCTTGCTGTCATTTATGCCATGAGCACTGGCTGCTTATTATGCCTCAGGCATACCAGGAGCTTGAGCCCCTATTCTCCAAAGCCCATAGAAGATGCAGACTTGTAAATTAAATGCTGTGACATGGTATGCTGCCATGACAGAACCCATAGGATGCAATATGCAATCCCCAGAAAGGACACGTAGGCCCCACAGGAGATGGTATTTGAACTGAATTTTAGGATGGCTTGGAAAAAACCACTACTCTTGTCTGGGAATTCAGTAATCCAGATTCAATCCTCTGCTGGGTAAAAAGATCTCACTTTCGATCCTGTAGTAGCAGGAAACGGAGACGCTAACCCTATTATAGAACCAACAACTTAGAATGGAGCAAAGATTTGCTAGCTCCATGTAATAGATCACTATTCAGCCACCCACACAAACTATGTTCTCTTGTCTTTCATTCAGCAATATTGACAGAACCCTACAGTGTTCTATGGGCTAGGAATGCGGAACTGATCCAAAGGGATGCAAATCCTTGAGATGATGGAACACATAACGAGGAAGGAAATAATATTAAATATTTGGAAATGTCATGTGAACAAAGCTGGTCAGAGACCAGCATAAATGGGGACTGGAGAGATGGTTCAGGCATTGAGAGCCCTTCATGCTCTTCCCAGAGGTCAATAACTGCTTGAGTGTCCCAGCATCTACCTTTCCACCACGCTAACCTGTAACTGGTAGTTCCAGGGAATCCATGCACCTCTCTTCCTTGCCTCCTTCAGCAACCCACAACAACATGGGCATGCACACACAACATACAAATTAAAATAAAAAATATATATTCTTGGGGCCTGGAGAGATGGCCCTACATTATAGAGCGGTTAAGAGCGCGACGCTCTTGCGAGGACCCCGGTGTCAGATCACCAGCAGCCCACCATGGCGGCTGAAGAACCGTCTGTAACTCCAAAACCAGGAGAACTCCAAGCTAGAGAACTCCAGCTCCAGGGGAATCCGACACCCTCTTCTGACCTCCGCGGCATTGCACGACACGGGTGCACAGACTTGCATGCAGACAGTACATTCATACACATACAGAAATAAATAAAATTAATAAAAAATATTCTTAAAAGACTAGCATATATACTATAATCCCAAATCTGCTATAAAGGATTATTGTGCTTTTGACTTTTGCTATGTGAAAAACCAACCCAAATACTTTTAACACCACCATCTATTTGCATTGGTATTTAGTGGGTTTGCACTCTGGGCAGGGCTTAGCTGGTGGTTCTTCTGGTCTCGCTTGGATTCGCTCACATGCCTGTCTTTAGCTGCCACTTACTGGGGCCCCTCTGCTTCTGAGAGTTTGCTGAGTGTTGTTGGATATGAGTGGGGTATCTGGGCCCATGTCTCTCATCACTCCATGTCCCAGCAATAGGCTAGTCCCTATGGAAACACTATGGTACAAGAGGGGCAAGAGGGGGCAAGCACAATCATGAACATTTTTTTTTCTTGCTACCATTTGATTGGCCAAGCTCTAAGACAAGGGAGAAAGGAATAGGCATTGTTGAGGCTACAGGAGGTATGAACAAATTGGGGCCTCTTGCTGCAACAATTTCGTAGAGACATAAACCAGTAAATCTAAAGAAGTCTGTCTGGACAGTGGAATTATAGTTTTTTCTCTTTAATTATTAAGACTCCTTTCATGATCATGTAGGACTTCTATAGTAAGAAAATGGAACAATAAATAGGAAGAGGCATGAAATCCCTTGGTGTAGCCCAAGGTAGAAGAGATGAGTAGAAGAGAAAATTCAAACATCCCTATGAGAGTGTGGAGGAGCCTACAATGAAGTGCGTCCAGCCATTAGCATAGGAACCACACCCGAGCTCACAGGAAGTTTATCATACCTTGCTAAGCCTGGCCACACTGGAGAAAAGAGTCCTTAGCAACTTGCTTCTTGGCACAGAAATAAATGAGATAATGATACAATATGCATATACACGAGAACTCAGAGGCTCCAGTTGGGGTGTCAGAATAGAACAGGCCAGAGGGGTAATGAAGGGTGCCTCCTCTTGGAAATGCAAAACTCCAGTGAGAGAGTGAGATGAAATGGGAAAAGGTAGAAGGGAATTGTCTCTACGATGCTCCTGGAATTAGGTACTGGAATATCACGTGTTGGAGGGAACTGAAGCACCAACTTCCAGTCCC
Organism: Rhizomys pruinosus; assembly: GCA_009823505.1. Classification (NCBI taxonomy): domain Eukaryota; kingdom Metazoa; phylum Chordata; class Mammalia; order Rodentia; family Spalacidae; genus Rhizomys; species Rhizomys pruinosus. The sequence goes on along the minus strand of VZQC01010618.1, from coordinate 698,593 downwards.
CCCAGGGCAGGATTTTACCAGTTTCACACAGGTGCAATCTGACCACAGCTCTTCTAGGCTTGTGACATGGGTGTCCGGGGGCCAGCCCAGAGCTTCTATGACTTTGTGGTGATGCTTTGGAAGTCTGCTTGACTTCCAGACACATACAGCACAGCAAGTGAGGAACTTAATACCATGTGGGGACTCCTGCACAATGTTTGTTCTTTCTGAAGGTTGTGGAGAAAGGGGTTTGGGACCATCTCATAAGACTTCTCAGAAGCTTCCCTGGAACTGGGTCATTTCAGCACTACAGTCTCACATTATTTGACTCTCATTCTGTGACTCACTACCCCAGTGTTGTGCTGGAGTTGGCTGATCTCATGGGCAAGAGCTGATTGCTAAATTTCAAGAATTTTTCCTCCAGTTAGTGCTTAAGCCTAGGTGTCCAAATTTCCTATCTTTTTACTCCATTTTGCTCTATGCTCTTTAGGTTATTTACCTACATTTTATCTGACTGGACTTTTTTTTTTTTTTTGGTCTTTTTGAGACAGGGTCTCCCTGTAGCCCCAGCTGTCCCAGAACTCACTGTGTAGACCAGGCTGGCCTTGAACTCACAGAGATCTGCCTGCCTCTGCCTCCCAAGTGCTGGGATTACAGGTGTGTGCCACCACACCCGGCTGGACTTTTATTTTTTATATTTTTGTGTTATGTGTATTGCCTGCATGCATGTAGGTACATCCATGTCTACAATCCTTGAGGAGGACAGTAGGCATTGGATCGCCAGGAACTAGAGTTACAGACAGTTCTTAGCTGCCATGTGGGTGCTGGGGATCGAACCCCGGTCCTCTTTAAGAGCAGTCGGCACTCTTAACCGCTAGGCCATCTCTCCAGCCCCAGAAAAAAAAAAAATCTTAAGCAATAACCTGTAAAAAAAAAAAAACAACCCTTTATTTCATGCAGCTTCAGCACAGCTCTGAATGCCGAGCTTCCCTCCACTCAATGCTCAACATGTTTCCTTCCTCTATTTACTAATGTTTTGACTTGGACATGTGAAAAGGTAAAGGGAACAAAAGTTCTGAAACTGTGAGCTTTGAATAAATTATTGCTCTTAATTTTTCCAATGACCTAGTAGGGCAGACAAATTCCCTTCTCATATTACAAAGGAACAATTGAGGATCATGATGGTAGAATAATTAGAACAAGTTATCCAACGAAAAAGTGGCAGAGCCAGGATATAAAGCAGTCATTATTTTGAAGGGGAGTCTCTTGAGAACACAGATACCCTGAACTGACTTAGAAGTTTGTTCACAAAGAATTTTCATGTTGGTATTTTATAAAAGAAAAAAAAAAAAAAAAAGATGTAATTAGGTGTGGTGGCACACACCTTAAATCCTAGTGCTTGGGAAGTAGATCTCTGTAACAGCAAGGCTAGCCTGGTCTACATAGCAAGTATTAGGCCAGTTGGGACTCCAGGGAGACCCTGTCTCAAACACACAGCAACAGCAACAACAAATTTTAGATGTAAGCAGGCTTCCTGACCCCACTGCCATGGTCCCTATTATATTTAAGCAATATATATTAGGCAGCTGAGTGTGTCTGCCTGCAGGTACTCCCCTGTGACTTTCAGTTCTTGCTCTCAGGGACAGCCAAGGGGGCCTGACCTTCCTGCCACCAGCAATGACCCCTCTCTCTCTACTAGATTCTTTCAGAGCAAAGCTGCTTTATTTTCCAGATAGTCAAGATTCCAGGTACAGCCTGTGGTTACAACCTGCAGGCATAGATGAAAATCGCCTGTAAAAGGAATTAAATAGAAGGCTTTGCCCTTAATAGCACAGGGACAAGCAACCTGTTTTTATCTCTGTTGGAATGAAATCTTAAAAAGGAAACGTAAACAAATAAACGAGATACCATCCGGGCTGCTTGCCTGAATCTAAGATAAGGGAAGGAACTGTGCCCCTAAACTCTTCTAGAATAATTAAGCTTCCCTGCCAGGAAGCAAAGGCTCTACCAAAGCTGATTTCATGAGTGTTGCTTCTTTGACCTAAGAAAGCAAAAATGGACATTATTCCTGCCCTCTAGTAGTTATAAAAAACCACAGCAATGATATTGCAAATAGGCTTAGATGCAATGATCTTATAAAGTGTTCATGTGTGTGAATTCTATTTGGCTTAGGTCAGAACTTAAACCAATCTCCTTTAAAAGGAGAGAACCATGCCACATTAATTAATTAGAGTTAACATTTACACACTTACAATACTCCAGCCTGGCTGCTTCTCTAAATGAAAGCCTTTTAAGTTTATTACTGAAATCAGAGGAATGTGCTAGACTTTCATGTGTCTCTGTGTGTGTGAATAATGTGAGTCTCGGCCTTCCTTTATAGCCCTTTGTTCTCTTATGTGCAGTACTTCCTGTAGGATGACAGGTTGTTTGTTGTGTGTGTGTGTGTGCGTGTGTGTTTGTGTCTGTGTCTGTGTGTCTGTGTGTCTGTGTGTGTCTGTGTGTGTGTGTGTGTCTGTGTGTGTCTGTGTGTATGTGTGTGTCTGTGTGTATGTGTGTGTCTGTGTGTATGTGTGTGTCTGTGTGTGTCTGTGTGTATGTGTGTATGTGTGCATGTGTGTTTGTGTCTGTGTGTGTGTCTGTGTGTCTGTGTGTCTGTGTGTGTCTGTGTGTGTCTGTGTGTCTGTGTGTGTCTGTGTGTGTGTGTGTGTCTGTGTGTGTCTGTGTGTGTCTGTGTGTCTGTGTGTATGTGTGTGTCTGTGTGTATGTGTGTGTCTGTGTGTGTCTGTGTGTATGTGTGTATGTGTGCATGTGTGTTTGTGTCTGTGTGTGTGTCTGTGTGTCTGTGTGTCTGTGTGTGTCTGTGTGTGTCTGTGTGTCTGTGTGTGTCTGTGTGTGTCTGTGTGTNGCCTCCCATTCCCCCACCCACCAAGAGCTCATGCATTCTGCCAAAATTTTTTTTTTCTTTTTTTTCAGTCTTTCTCAATATTCCTCTGTGGAAGTTGACTGTTTTGAGCAGAAGTTGTCACTGTTTCGGTCAGTTCTTTGATGCAGTCTGTTGCTGGATAGCTTTAGTGTCAACTTGACACACCTGGGTTGAGGGAGCCTCAATTGGGGAATTGGCTCCATTGGATTGGCCTGTGGCCACACTGTGGGTATTGTCTTGATGGCCGAGCAGTGTGGGAGGGGCCCAGCCCACAATGAGTGGTGCACCCTGGAGCAGGTTGTTGTGTAGCATATAAGAAGGCAGGCTGGGCATGAGCCAGGGGAGCAAGCCAGTGAACAGCATTTCCTCCATGGCCTGTGCTTTCAGCTCGCCTCCGGTTCCTGTTCCTGCCCTGAGTTCTGCCTTGGGCTCCCTAAGTGATGAACTGTGACCAGGAGATGTAACCTGAATAAACCCTTTCCTCCCCAAGTTGGTGTCAGTCAGAGTGTTTTGTCACAGCAATGGAAGACAAACTAGAGTTCAGTCTTTCTGTTGTTGTTGTTGTGATTTCCAATATGCCATCACTCCCAACTGCTTGGACAAAAGCTCAAGGAGCATGCACAGAAATACAACTAGGTAATTGGCACTAGCATCCACAGATGAGGGATACCATTCATCGTTTGTTTTTCTGGACTGTGTTTACTTCACTCAGCATGATGTCCTCTAGCTCCAGCCATTTTCCTTTGCTCTTCAGCTGGTCTTGGGAGTCTGGACTTCATTTTAATGGCAGATTGTGCTGCATCTCTTTTCAAGTCTGCATTCAGAAACACCATGTTAGCTTGATTTGGGCCATGGAGGAAACAGCCAACTACCAATTAATTAGACTTAATTATTTTATTTTATTTATTATTATTATTTTATTATTTTATTTATTTATGTTATTATTTTGGTCTTTTTGAGACAGGGTATCCCTGTAGCTCTGGCTGTCCTGGAACCACTCTGTAGACCAGGCTGGCCTCAACCACAGAAATCCCTGCCTCTGCCTCCCAAGTGCTAGGATTAAAGGCATGCCGCACCACGCCCAGCTTATTATTTTTTTTTATGTGTATGAATGGTACGTCTGCATGTAGGTGTTTGTGCGCGTGTCGTGCAATGCGCGGACATCAGAAGAGGGCTGTCGGATTTCCCTGGACTGGAGTTAAAGACAGTTCTTAGCTGCCATGTGGGTGCTAGGGATCGAACCCGGGTCCTCTGTAAGAGCACGGTCGGCGCTTTAACCACTAGGCCATCTCTCCAGCCCCAAGATTTAAATTATTTTATTGATTGTCGAGATCCAAGAGAACAATAGAGGCCCTTATAAGATGACTCAGTGGGTATAGGCCTTGCCACCAAGCCTCAGGATTTGAGTTTGATTACCAGAACCCATGTAGTGGAAGAAAAATACTCCTGTGAGTTGTCTCTAACTTCCACATGTGACATGGCATGTGCGCACCCTGCACATAAGTATAGAAAGAAAATGATGAGGAAGTTTAATAATGTATATTAAAGTTAGCATTATATTGTGTTTTAACAGTTAGGTTGTGAATAATATAAAAAAGTGTGTCCTATGCAGGCATGGTGGGCATGCCTTTAATCCTAGCACTCCAGGAGGCAGAGGCAGGTGGATCTTTGTGAGTTCAAGGCCAGCCTTGTCTACAGAGTGAGTTTCCAGGACAGCTGGGACTACAGGGAGACCCTGTCTCGAAAAAGACCAAAAATAAATTAATTAATTAATAAAAAAAAAGTGTCCTAAACTATTATTTAATACTAAAATTCTGTGTCCTAAACTATTATTCAATTTAGAGGAAAAAAAATTATTTGATTGATGAGCCAAATATATCATTTTTCTTTTTAAAAAAATTTATTTTTATGTATATTAGTGGTGTGTGTGTGTATGTGTGTGTGCGCACATATGTGTATATATGTGGCTCTGGGAGTATGCACACGTGTCTGCCATGGTGAGTGTGTAAAAGTTCAAAGGACAACTTTTGGGAGTTGGTTCTCTACCTTCCATCTTTATTGAGAGCAGGGTCTCTCTTGTTTCTGTGGCTGTAGAGTGTACTGTAGGCAAGCTGGTCCAAGAGCACAGTAATCTCCTGTATCCTCCTATTTTTTCCCCCTTGTAGTGCTAAGATTACAGATGTGTAACAGATTTGTACCACTGCTGCTTTTTTGTGTTGTCTTTTTTTTGAGACGGGGTCTTCTGTAGACCCAGCTGTCCTGGAACTCACTATGTAGAACCAGGCTGGCCTTGAACTCACAGAGATTCGCCTGCCTCTGCCTCCCAAGTGCTACGATTAAAAGCATATGCCACCACTCAGTACTCAGCTGTACCATTGCCTTTTTTTTTTTTTTTTTTTTTTTTTGGTATTTTCGAGACAGGGTTTCCCTGTAGCCCCACCTGTCCTGGAACTCACTCTGTAGACCAGGCTGGCCTTGAACTCACAAAGTTCTGCCTGCCTTTGCCTCCCAAGTGCTAGGATTAAAGGCGTGCGCCACCACGCCCGGCTACCATTGCTTTTTTAACATGAGATTCAGGAATTGAACTTGGGGACCAAACTCAGGTGGTTAGGCTTGCACAGCAAGAGCTTTACCCACTGAACTATCTCACAGGCCCTCATCTTAGTTTTACATATTAGTTGCAATTTAAATGAATGGACATTAATATTGCAATGTATTTTCTTGTGAATTACAAATAGAGGGCTATAAATGTACAACCAACAGAAACCAATGGCAGCATATAAATCCAGGTTTAACAATATATTGTTAAATACATACATCTAAGACATGAAAGTAGAAGGAAACTATTCTGGGGGAGAAAAGAGACCAGTAAGAGTAATGGGAGTATGGGAATCTGAACAAAGAGCAATGATGCACATGTACGAGACTATCATGAGAAGCATTACATCAATGTATTCTACCAAAATCAAACAGCTATATGGACTTTGCCATAAAGAAATTTGTATGTCTTATTTTATTTTTTTAGACTCCTTTTTAAAATTTATTATTTTTTATGTGTATGAGTGTACTGTCTGCATGTAGGTTGGTGCACCCATGTCGTGCAATGCCACAGAGGTCAGAAGAGGGCTTTGGATTCCCTTGGAACTGGAGTTAAAGATGGTTCTTAGCCACCATGTGGGTGTTGGGAATCAAACCCAGGTCCTCTGCAAGAGCAGTGGGCGCTCTTAACCACTAGGCCATCTCTCCGGCCCCTGTATGTCTTATTTTAATTAAACACTCCACTGCTCTTTAGTCCATGAACTCCTGATACTCTTGCCTCCACCTCATTAGCACTGAGGTTACAGGTATGTGCCACTGTGCCTGGCCTCATGTGAGTCTTTATTGCAGGCTCTCTTTTTCAGTCACCCTAGTGTAAGATCATTGTAATAAGATGTAATAAGATATGGCTCTCAAAAAGTAGGGCTAGCGCTGGAGAGATAGGTCCATGGTTAAAAGCACTGGCTGGGGCTGGAGAGATGGCTCAGTGGTTAAGAGCACCGACTGCTCTTGTAGAGGACCCGGGTTCGATTCCCAGAACCCACATGGCAGCTAAGAACCGTCTTTAACTCCAGTCCCAGGGAAATCCAACATGCTTTTCTGACCTCCTCGGTACTGCATGACAAGGGTGCACCAACCTACATACAGACAGTACACTCATACATATAAAACATAATAAATAAAAAAAAAATAAAGCATTGGCTACTCTTGCAGAGATCCCAGGTTCAGTTACCAGCACCCACATGGTAGTTAACAACCATCCATAGCTCCAGTTCCAGGGATCTGATGCCCTTTTCTGGACTCTACAGGCATTGCATGACACAGATATACTTACATAAATACACACAGGCAAAAACACTCATATATATTAAATAAATAAAAAGTTTTTAAAAATCAGAGCCCTAGAATAAGAATCTGGAGCTAGATCACTCACCAATAAGACAGCAAGAGGCAGAATATCAATAAACCTCAGCATGCAGTGCCATCACAATTACTAAGACGGGTGATTTAATGAAATGCAAATGGAAGTTGCTGCATTGGGTTGTGTGGTAGGAGTAAGCAATATGGGGGCATTACATGGACTGAGGAACATACAGACCTTGCTTCTTCCCATTTGCTTCTTACAGCTCTAGCTGTATTTAAGGGGTCCAAAAGCAAAGAAGTACCTAGGGACCAGCAGACTCATTTCATTTCAAGGTTGCACTTTATAAAGAGTATATTTACAGGGCTGGAGAGATGGCCTAGCGGTTAAGAGCACCGACTGCTCTTACAGAGGACCCGGGTTCGATCCCCAGCACCCACATGGCGGCCGAGAACCGTCTGAAACTCCGGTTCCAGGAGAACTCCAGCTCCAGGGGAATCCGAGACCCTCTTCTGACCTCCGCGGCATTGCACGACACGGGTGCACAGACCTGCATGCAGACAGTACATTCATACACATACAGAAATAAATAAAATTAAATAAATAAAAATAAATAAATAAAGAGTATATTTACAGAGCTTTATACCTTATATAGCATTGAACTGGCAGCCAAATCTCTTTCAACCAAATACCAATGAGTGAATGGATAAACGGCCAAAATGTTCTATGAAGCATTCCATAAGCAAGCAGAAGCCGACAGTGTAGGTCAGCTCCACAGTGCATCCTTGCATTGACTCATCCCTCTTCCCTCTTTTGCCCCCCTCTATCTCTCCTAATATGCATGCACACAAAAGCCTTGGATCAGGCTCTCCTTTGGGGAAAACTTGAGCTAAATCAGACTTGGCTCTTATTTCAGTTAGGAAATAGAGACATACACATGGAGACTGGAAAGACTCTGTGAAGCAGGCTAAGGGGACAAAGGAGTCCAAGTCAAGAGAAGAGTTTGCTGAAAGTCCAGAACTAGGAGTGCTAATCTGCTGTGATGTGGACTGACTGACGGAGAAAGCACACGGAAGAGCAGCTGAGAAGGAGGCTGGAGAGAGGAAGGACTCTGTATTTCTTCTCACCACAATTTTATGTCTCTAGAAAAGCATTATTACCTCAGCCATTACTCTACCTCATTTTTCTCCCTTATTCCTATTTGAAATGTTCTTTTTTTTTTTTTTTTTATTGATGCTTTGTGTATTTCATACAACATTTTCCAATTCAGTTCAGGTTGAAATGTTCTTAAAATTAGGATTGTGCTAAGCAAAACAGCAGGATTGAAGAATTCTTAGCTTATTTTGACTCTTTTTTTTTTAAATTTTTTTTTAAATTTTATTTATTTCTGTATGTGTATGAATGTACTGTCTGCATGCAGGTTTGCGCACCCGTGTCGTGCAATGCCGCGGAGGTCAGAAGAGGGTGTCAGATTCCCCTGGAACTGGAGTTCTCCTGGAATTGGAGTTTTGGACGGTTCTCGGCCGCCATGTGGGTGCTGGGGATCGAACCCGGGTCCTCTGTAAGAGCGGTCGGTGCTCTTAACCGCTAGGCCATCTCTCCAGCCCCTTGACTCTTTTTTTTAAATCAATAAATGTCATAAAATTATTTTGACTCCTATTGACATAATGTGATACACTAGGCAAATTACAAAATCTCCATAGGGATACAAAGACAATAAATGTATAAATGCTGTATCTAAAAAATGGAAGGGCTATCATCGTCACAAGACAGGAAGTATGAAAGTCTGAACATAGTCTACACTTTGCAGATAAATGAAGATCTCAAAGTACTCTCAGGTGGTAAAAAAGAAAATTAGTCAGTACCATTAACTCAGCAAAATTACAAAAACACAGAATTAATGTCAGGCTTAGGAAACAGCCATTCATGATTAAGCATCATCTTTGAGGTAAGGAGTCCAAAGCCACATGACAGGACATCTCTCTCCATATTGATAATTTCTCCAGAGAATTAAACTGTCTATGTCAATGCTAAAAGTACAGGTCTTGTTTGTTTGTTTGTTTATTTGTTTGGTATTTTTGAGACAAGGGCTCCCTGTAACCTTAGCTGGCCTGGAACTTACTATGTAGACCAGGCTTGCCTGGATCTTAGAAAGATCCACCTGCCTCTGGCTTTTGAGTGCTAGGATTAAAGGCAGGCACCACCCTCCCTCCCGACAAGAAGTAGAGTTTTAAGATTTATTATTTTTAAATTATGTGTATATGTGTATTTTTAGGTATAGATATGTGCACGTAAGTACAGGTGGCCAAAGACCCCAAAAGAGGGTGTCATCATATCCTCTGGGGCTGGAATTACAAACATTGTGAGCCACATGACATGGGTGCTGGGAACTGAACTTGGATTCCCTGGAAGAGTACCACTGAGGTGGTACTTAACCCCTGAGCCATTTCTCTCATACCTTAGAAGTAGAATTTTAAAAATAAAGCAAAAAGACAAAATAAATAAATAAATAAAAGAGTGTCAGGCCTTAATCCCAGCACTCAGGAGGCAGAAGCAGGCAGATCTCTGTGAGTTCAAGGCTAGCCTGATCTACAGAGTGAGTTCCAGGACAGCTGAGGCTACAGGGAGACCCTGTCTCAAAAAGACCAAAAAAAAAGAGTGCCGGGCATAGTGGTGCATGCCTTTAATTCCAGCACTCAGGAGGCAGAGGCAGGCAGATCTCTGTGAGTTCAAGGCTAGCCTGGTCTACAGAGCGAGCTCCAGGCCAACTGGGGCTATAAGGAGACCCTGTCTCAAAAATAGAACCAGCACTCATAAAACAGTTCCATCTACACAGTAAGCATTAGGCAAGTAGCAACGATGACATCCATTACCTATGTCATGGTGGTATCACTTGTTTAGAACCAGTTTTTCTGGCTCATATTTCTATAGTGGAAAATTAACTCTAAACAAATGGTGTTTCCAGAAGAAGATGATTATGGAATCCCCCCCCCATTTATTCCCTGGTTTATGGCTCACACAATTTGGCACCACCCTTCCTCCTGCTATGACATGCAATCTTGCCACAGGCCCCAAACAATGGGGTCAACTGATTATGTACTAGAACCTTCAAAATGCTGAGTCAGGGAGATGGCTCAGCAGGTAAAATGCTTTCTGTGCAACAAGACTGATGATCTGGGTTTGTATCCCTGGGACCCACGTAAAATGGCCAGGTGCAGTGTGTAGTAGAGACAGGCAGATCCACTGGAAGCTTTCAGGGTGCACCAGAGAAGAACCTTTACCTCAAACAAGGTGGAAAGCAAGGACAACACCCAGAAATGTCCTCTGATCTCTACATAGGCATGCTCTCACACATAAACACATACCCACACAGGCCCCTATGTTAGAGAGAAGCATATCTGTCCATAGCTTAGAAAAACAAGATTCTAGCTTCACCAATGAGTATGGTGTGAGCTGTGTACTTTTCTTTAAGTTCTATTATTTGGGTGTGGGTATGGGTAAGTGGGTAGGTGGGTTCATTCACCATATGTAGACATCAGTGTTCAACTTATAGAAGTCAGTTCTTTCCATCCACCGTGTGGGGCCTGGAGACCAAACTTGGGTCATCTGGCTTGGTGGCAAGTACTTTCATCCACTGAGCCATCTCATCACCTTGTGAGCTTTTCATGAATGGTCATTATTGCATAGAAGTACTTTCCTACCAATCCTAGTTAAGCCACCTAGTTCTAGATGAGAAGTTTTTTATTATTAAGTCAATTGTCATAGTAATTATATATATATATATATATATATGTGTGTGTGTGTGTGTGTGTGTGTGTGTGTGTGTGTATGTTTATACTTTCTATGTCTTCATGGGTTAGTCTTGGTAGGTTGTATGTTTTCATGAATTTATCCACTTCTAAGTTATTCTGTTTGTTGGCATATAATTTTCAGAGCTTGTTTATGATGTTGAGACTGCAGGCATGCACTGCCATGCCCAGCTCTTTTGTGTAACTGTTGTAAGTATATTTTGCTGAGCATATTTGGAACTTTCATGAGATATCTGATAGTAAAATCTGCTTTAAATTGATAACACCATAAGTTCAATTGCATACAAAAATTTTCCCTTTCACTTATCTTTCCCACATTTCACATTTTATGTTAGTGTGGTCTTTCATTCGTTTAGAATCAATTTGCCAGTTTCTACAAAAAACGCTGCTGAGATTATCAGAATTACTTAGAATCTATATAACAAGTTAAGGGAAACTGATATATTGACAAATCTGATTCTGATCCACAAATCTGTAATGGCTCTCCATTTATTTATATCTGAATTTAAAAAAATTATTAGTTGTGTGTGTATTTGTGTGTGTATGAATATGTGGGTAGTGTGTATACCATGGTCCACATGTGAAGGTCAAAGGAAACTTTGTGGAGATGGTTCTCTCCTTCTACCTTTATGTGGGTTCCAGGGCTCCACCTCCAGCTGCCAGGCTTGCACAGCAAATGCCTTTACCCTTTGAGCCATCTTGGGAGCCATATTTATGTCTTTTATTGAGTTATTATTGTTTTTATTTTATGTATATGAGTGTATTGCCTGAATATAGGTAGGTGCACCCATGTCATGCAATGTTCAAGGAGGTCAGAAGAGGGTGTCAGATCCTTTGGACCTGGAGTTATAGATGGTTAGCTGCCATGTGGATGCTGAGAATCCAACCCAGGTCCTCTGCAACAGCAGCCAGTTCTCTTAACCACTGATCCATCTCTCCAGCCCCTACTTACCTCTTTTTAAATTCATCCTCTCAGTTAAATAATGAATGTGTAGTTCTTTATCTAATTCATCCCTGTGTGGCTTATATTCTGATGCTACTATTAGTGATAGCTTTTATTTGCTTCAATTTCTGATTTTAATTACTAATATGTTAAAATATCATTAATTTTTGTATGGCATACCCTGCCATTAACCAGTTATTTTATACATATGTAGATGATCATATTATTTATATTTTGTCTGTTCTTGAAAAGAACACCAGCAGAATTTTGAACACAAAACATTCCTTGTATTGATAATGGCTGATATTTGTGACAACTCTGATGAAAAGAACCTGTCACATTTTATCAGAAATGCCTGAGTGTAGTCCTCAGAATATAAGTGTCATGCCTTGTTAATGGATGCTAAGAAAAAAGAGTAGATCTAGTCAGTCTCACAAATGGCAAGTCAGATGGATTTCTTTACTATAAGACTTTACAGGAGCTTTAATATGAAATAGAGGCTGGAGAGATGGCTCAGCAGTTAAGACACTGGCTGTTAGAGAGCCAGGGTTCAATTCCCAGCACCCACATAGCGATTAACAACCATCCTTAATTCTAATTTCAGGGGATCTGATGCTCTCTTCTGACCTCCGTGGGCATTGCACAACATGGGTAAACTTATACATATGCAGGCAAGACCCTCATACATATAAAATAAAATTAAAATAATAAATAAAATATTATTATGAAATAATTTATAGAACTGTAAGAGAAGGACTATATCAGGTATGAGTTTTTGTATGTTTATTTAACTATGGACTTAGTTTTTCATATATCATCCCTCAGAATCAGAGTTCACAAACATATTAGGTAGACAGTATACCTCTGATACTTGGGTTAGAATGTGAGCTTACCAATGGCAGAGATTATACTGAATTGATCATTATTTTGAGGTGGAGATTGTGCTATCCAAGCTGGTCTCAAACTCCCAGTCTCAAGTCACCCGTCTATCTCAGCTTCCCAAATGCTGATACTACCAGCATGTGCCTTCCTCACCGCTCTGTACCTACCTGGTGCTCTTTCACTTGATGATTGACGTTTTTCCCTAAAATATGAGTCTCTTTGTATACAAAGAAATGAAAGATATTATTCTTGCCCTCAAAAACCTTATACTCATAAAGAGCTTTCAATAGATGTTTAGCTGAAACAATGTACAAGTGAAAGGATACTTGGCAGCTTAAATATTAACTCAATCATAAGCTAAACAATATTTAGAAGAAAAAATATTGCCTTTGTTCTAGTTTTCTTTCAATTGCTATGACAAAACATTCTGACCATATACCAATTTGGGGAGGAAAGGGTTTATTTGGCTTACATCTTCCAGGTCACAGTTCATCACTGAGAGAGCCCAGAATAGGAACTCAGGCCTGGAGGCAGGAGCTGAAGCACAGGCCATGGAGGAACACTTCTTACTGGCTTGCTCCCCTGGCCTGTACTCAACCTGCTTTCTTATACAACACAGAGCTATCTGCCCAGGGGTGGCAGCACCCACAGTGGGCTGGAGCCTCCCATATCACTCAACAATCCAGAAAATGCTGCACAGACATGGCCACAGGCCAGTCCAATGGAGGAAATTCCCCAGTTGAGGCTCCCTCAACCCAGGTGTGTCAAGTTCATGACTAAAGCTATTCAGCACACCTTTGCATTGTCAGATGCCAGTCCCCTCAAGAGTGTATCATAGAGACACAGAATTAGGCAGAGTTCTGGGAGAATGGCTCAGCTGTATGACTTTAATATACTGCAAATCTGTCTGAGTAAAAAATGAACTGGGGCCTTGCTGGTGTGCTCTGCTGTATTTTGTGTTACCCTGTAGACCTCAGGCAACTGAGGACCTTGTTTAGTGCTCTTTCTTTTTTTTTTTTTTTTTTTGTCTTTTCAAGATAGGGTCTCCCTGTAGCCCCAGCTGTCCTGGAACTCACTCTGTAGACCAGGCTGGCCTTGAACTCACAAAGATTCACCTGCCTCTGCCTCCCAAGTGCTAGGATTAAAGGCATGCGCCACCATGCCCGGCGTTTAGTGCTCTTTCAATGACAGTCACCAGCCTCTGCCTTTTGACTTTTCCCCTTTTCTGAGTTTAGAATGTGTAAGGAAGGAATTCACTGTGTAGACCAGGCTGGCCTTGAACTCACAGAGATCTGCTTACCTCTGCCTCCTGAGTACTGGGATTAAAGGAGTGCACCACCATGCCAGCTACATGCTCTTATAGACCTCCAAATATCTTATTCTTTTTTTTTTTTTTTTTTTTTTTTTTTTTTTTTGAGACAGGGTCCCCCTGTAGCTCTGGCTGTCCTGGAACTCGCTATGTAGACCAGACTGGCCTTGAACTCACAAAGATCCACATGCCTCCCAAGTGCTAGGATTAAAGGCGTGCACCACCACGTCTGGCCCAAATATCTTATTCTTTTTTTGTTTTTTACCTTTTTCTGGTATTTTTGAGGCAGGGTCTCCCTTTTAGTACCAGCTGTCCTGGAGCTCACTCTGAAGACCAGGCTGGCCTTAAACTCACAAAGATTCGCTTGCCTTTGCCTTCCAAGTGCTAGGATTAAAGGCGTGCGCCACCACGCCTGGCTTTTTTTTTTTTCTTTTGTCTTTTCAAGACAGGGTCTCCCTGTAGCCCTAGCTATCCTGGAATTCACTCTGTAGACCAGGCTGGCCTTGAACCCACAAAGATCTGCCTGCCTCTCCCTCCCAAGTGCTAGGATTAAAGGCGTGCGCCACCACTCCCAGCACCCAATATCTTATTCTTATCATATCATTGACTTTATCAATTTCCTTGAGGTTCTTATTGCAATGAACTCAATGTTTGTATCACCTCACCCAAAATTCATATTTTGAAATCCTAGCCTCCTTGGGATAGCATTCAGAGGATAGGGTGAATCCCTCATAAGCAGAATTAATTTTCTGTCATATTTATTTTCTTTGTCCTGTGACAAAATATTTGTCAGACACAATTTAAAAGAAGAAAGGTCATTTGGGATCATTCTTTCAGAGAGATGATGTCAGTCTTCCCTGGTAGAAAGGGCATGGAGGAGTGAGGAAGGCATAGTTGCATTCTTGGTGGGAGCTCGAGGCAACAGCTTGCTTGCATAGTGCAGACAGGGCAGAGTATGAAACAGCAGTGGTGGGGCATCTTTCAGAGGTCTGCCCCTGTTGACTTAGTTCTGCCAGCCTGGTCCCGCCTACTGAAGATTCCATAGGCTTCAAAATAGTGTCACAAGCTTGGGACTGAGTATTCAAACATGAGAGGGTAGAGGTTGTTCCAGATTCAAACGATAACAGCTCCTGTGAAAGAACCTCAGAAAGCTGTCTCACCCCTTCTGCCATGTGAAGACACAGCATGAAGCAGAAGCAGGTCTCCACCACGCACTACTTTCCATGGCCCTGATCTTGGCCTTCCCAGCCTCCAGAACTATGAGAAACAGTGTTGTTTGCCATTCAGTCTATATTTGTTATAGTGGCCCGGACAAAGACAACTATTATGTTTCTGGGTTCCCAAGGGGCTATTGAGCCCTGTGAGGATGAATCACATGTTCACCTCAGGGTTCCCAGAACTCAGAAGTAGTTGACATATAACCGGTGCTTAGTGGTTATTTGTTGAATGAATCAGCCAATTTGGCCTGCCCAAACCTTCCCTGTCCAGCCACGTCCCATGGTGTTCCTTGCCTCATCTGTTTCCTCACAGTAAGTATTCACAACTCTATGGCTTTGTCTATGCTCTTGCATTGACCATCCTTGTATTTTTCACCCACCCTTTTGTCTGCCTCATTCATCCTGAGCTTTCAAGACTCAGTTATTTACTAGGAAGCACTTGGTGAAGTGCTGCTTCCCTGTGTTGCCTCTACAACTTCTTGGCCTTGCATTGACATTGTCTCTTTATTTATTTCTCTTCAGCTTGGCTGTGGACTTCTCCAAACAAGGACCCATTTTCACAAACGTTTCCCTCCTACTACCACAGACTTTCATGCTTTCTCAGTAGATTAAAAATATATGTGGAATCCAACTGAATTAACTGTGAAGGAGTCCTTATCACACCTACCAAGTTCCTGAGAAATTTCAGCAAAAATAGATTACACTGATGTTCAGCATTCTGAGTACAAAACACTTGTTCAGTATTAAGTTATATTGTTGGTATGACTGTGTGCTCTGAGAGAGCTGCTTGCTAACACCCTAGGCTATACTGACCAATATGAACAGTACTAGTCACTTTTGACTATTGAAAATTTGAATCAAAATTATTTCATCTAAAACACAATTTAAAAATTAGCTCTCAGTCACCCAGACTATATTTCAAGTGCTTCATGATCATATATGGTTAGTGGCTCCTGCGTAAGTGGCCAGAATGATGTGTATATCAATACGGAATATTCTTTTGAGCATCACTGCTCTAGATCATTGTAAATAAAAAAGAAAACCTTTCAGTAGTTGTTTAGAAAATAATTCAAGGTTGTTTTGCTAACTTTATACATTCTTCTACTTTCCAGGGAAGATTTGAGAAAGTTGGTTCCTGATTTCATAAACAGCCCCACTGTTGAAGTTAGTTTTAGAAAAATAATACAAAACTCAAAGGATTGTGTTTATAAAACACTGAACCAAGGTGACCGTGGGACAAATTTAAATTTCCCCTGCAGGTGGGAGACTTGATTACTTAAGCATACTCTCACAACTGTCATTAAACATGCCCATCCACATCTTGGTCACTGATGTCTGAAATCTGAAACCCTGTAAACTTACTTGAGTCCCTAAAAGTACCTGGCACATAAAAGACAATTAAATGTAAACAGAGAACTTCTAGGAAGACATCCCGAGTGAGCATCCACAGCCCCTTAGCACTAAACAGAAGGATGGGGTTTACACAAACATCCCAGGTCTGACATGTGGTGATCCTTTAATAATTGGGAAATTCTCCCTGCTCAGCTAGTTTGTGGAGTCGGGGGCTTATTGAATTTGGCAAAACTAAAACTGAGATCAGAGACAAAATCCAGGTTGAGATGAAGCTTTTTTTTTTTTTTTTTGGTATTTTTGAGACAGGGTCTGCCGTTTAGTCCCAGCTGGCCTGGAGTTCACTATGTAGACCAGGCTGGATTTGAACTCACAGAGATCTGCCTGCCTCTCCCTCCCGAGTGCTGGGATTAAAGGTGTGCACCACCATGCCTGGCTGAAGCTCATATTTTTATGAACACCTTTATTTTCAAAGCACTGGGATAATGGTGGGGCTCTAATTATGATAAACAGCCCATTCTCAGAAAACAAGTTCATTGAGCTAGAAACAGAGAACTAACAGATTCCATAGCCTGAAGTTCCCTCAGAGAGAATGCACCATCAACCTCCTGGGCAGCCTGTCCTTCACTACTGCTTTCCCCCTTGCTCTCACGTCCAGTTGCTTTTTACACTCTGCCGCTCTTTCTATGCTGACATCTGAACTCAGCCTCTCCTTTCCATGTGCAATGCCTCAGCCTAATCCTCCTAGTCATCTGAGATCGACTCCCAGTTGAGTATCTAGGATCTAGTTTCTCTGCTCCTTGTTTTCTTCCCCTTACGACTTAATTTTTTTTTTTTTTACTTTATCTTGCAAGAATGTAGGAGGTCAGAGAGAAGTAATATACAAATTAATTTGTTTTATTTTTTTAAATCTTATGGCAATTTTCATAGATGCTAACTGCCAGGATTCTCCACAAGGCGCCCATGCAAGCATTGTCAAGAGCTCTGTGTGCAACTGTTAAGAGACATTTGCTTCATTAGAACAGACACAGAGACTCAAAAATGTCTCACCAAGGAGCAGATATTTGAAGAGAGATTCAAGACAAAAGTCTCAACTACAAAGACTTCTGTCTAAGTCATATTCAAAAGATATGTTTCCTGCTTAATGCACTAGAAAATCAAAGGGCACATCTAATGAAAGAACTCAGATTGCCTGGCATGGTGGCTTCTGTCTGTCATCCCTGTACTCGAGAGGCCTAAACATAAGGGCCATGAACCTGAGCCCATCCTTTAATCCTAGCACTTGAGAGACAGAGGTAGGTGGATCTTTGTGAGTATGACTTCCAGGTTGGCTGGGACTAGAGAGACCCTGTCCAAAAACAAAACAAAACAAAACATACAAAGATAAATTCATTTTGAATCCAAGAAATTCGCAAGTGGCTAAGGATTTCTTTAAAAAATAAATAAATAAATAAATAAAAATAAAGTGAGGCTGGGTATGGTGGCGCACACCTCTAATCCCAGCACTCAGGAGGCAGAGGGAGGTGGATCTCTGTGAGTTCAAGGCCAGCCTGGTCTACAGAGCGAGCTCCAGGCCAGCTGGGACTAAAGGGAGACCCTGTCTCAAAAAGACCAAAAACAATATTAAATAAATAAATAAATAAATAAATAAATAAATAAATAAATAAAGTGATGCCAGGAGTGGTGTTCACACCTTTAATCCAGCACTCAGGAGGCAGAGGCAGGTGGATCTCTATGAGTTCAAGGCCAGCTTGGTCTACATAGCGACCTCCAGGCCAGCTGAGACTAAAGGGAGACCTTGTCTCAAAAAAAAAAAAAAGTGAAAACTATGTCTTGTCCTCAAGTGCTCCCTACTTAAAATATGTAACTCCTTAAAAAGTAGAAGAGTGGAGTGGCTGCCGGCGTTCTGTCCCTGGCAGTCATGGTGGGGAGCCGGCTGGAAGTCGTGGGGAGCGTGTTCTCGGACGCGGAACCTGAGGCGGGCTGGGGTGTTGAAGGAGAAACCTCTGTGGTTTGATGTGTATAAGGCCTTTCCTCCACTGAGGGAGCCTGTCTTCTGAAAGCGCAGGTTGCGATATGGCAAAAGCAAAGCTAACATCCAGGACATCTTCTATCATGAGGATCGGATTCGAGCGAAATTCTTTTCTGCCTATGGAGCTGGTTCAAAAGCTTTTGATTTGTTCAATCCAAATTTCAAGTCTACCTGTCAGCGGTTCGTGGAGAAATACATTGAGCTGCAGAATCTTGGAGAAACAGATGAAGAGAAATTGTTTGTGGAAACGGGAAAGGCTTTATTGGCAGAAGTTGTTATTTTGAGCGAATAAGAGAAGCAAGGGCTGTGACTGTCACACGCCAAACTGCTGTGGAAGGAAACCAGCCCCAGAAGGAAGATGCCCAGGAGCAGCCTGAGGAGGCTCAGGAGGAGCTGCAGGGAGCCCACTGGTCCCTGAGGGAGGGGTCTGCAGCAGGCCCGCCTGCATAGACAGCTTCCCCTGCTCACTGCAGATGCCGAGCTGTTTTGAACAGTTCAGGTGTGTGAATGCTCTCCATCTCTCAGGCACTGTGTCTGCTTCTTTTAGTTCCTGTGAGGGGTTGTCATAAAATTCACTGTCATGATTTGAAGGCACCAGTTTTGTAAACTTTTAGTTCAGGACACAGTTAAAGGATTCTCTAATTGTTCATAAAGTAAATTTACTTTGAAACTGTAAATAATATGAAGAAACCTTTGAAGGTGCTTTGGCTAGGACTCTGGGGTTTGTGCTGGCTGGGGGCCACCTACATCTGATCCCCACTCTTTTTGTCCCTGGGTCCGTCAGACTGCTACTTGTACGGTGTGGTCCCATGGCTGTATTATCTGCAGAGGATGCTGGTACTTTTTGTTATAAAACTATTGACTACAACTTGAGAGGCCAAACTAGCTCGTGCTTTGTGCTAGCAGTGAGAACTTGTCACTGATAGTGCACAAAGGCCCAAACAGTAACTTTAATCTCATAGGTTGACTATGTTGGAAATAATTAGCATAGGCTTGTAGCCAGTAGGCTGCTCAGTGTTTGTTGAATGAATGAATGATCACACCCAGGTAAAGATTGCTGTTTCTCTGTTAATCACTGAATTGACCAGGTGTCAGGGTGGGGGCAATGGATTCAGATTTTGTTCTCTACAAACATCCTGATTCGCTGGTACTGAGGTGTTCTCAGAGTCCTTACCAGGCGTCTCCCTTTTCTCATTTTCCTGTATTTTACAAAATAAATAAAATAATATTCCTTAAAAAAAAAAAGTAGAAGAATGGGCTGGAGAGATGGCTCAGCGGTTAGGAGCACCAACTGCTCTGGCAGAGGACCCAGGTTTAATTCCCAGCACCCACATGGTAGCTAAGAACAGTTTTTTGGTGTTTTTTTTTTTTTTTGTCTTTTCGAGACAGGGTCTCCCTGTAGCCCCAGTTGTCCTGGAACTCACTATGTAGATCAGGCTAGCCTTAAACTCACAAAGATCCACCTGCCTCTGCCTCCCAAGTGCTAGGATTAAAGGCATGCACCACCTCGCCCGGCAGGTAAGAACCATTTTAAAGCACTTGGGAGGCAGAGGCCACCGATCTCTGTGAGTTCAAGGCCAGCCTGGTCTACAGGGTAAGTTCCAGGCCAGCTGGGACTACAGGGAGACGCTGTCTCAAAAACATCAAAAAAAAAAAAAATAGAAGAGCAGTTTTTCTAAATTAGGAAAGAAAATGAAGACATCAGATACATTTTTTAATAAATTTTTTAAATTTTATTTTTGTATGTGTATCAATGTCCTGTCTGCATGTAGGTTTGTACACCCGTGTCGTGCAATGCTGTGGAGGTCAGAAGAGGGTGTCGGATTCCCCTGGAGTTACAGATGGTTCTCAGCCGCCATGTGGGTGCTGGGGATCGAACCCGGGACCTCCAAAAGAGCAGTCGGTGCTCTTAACCTCTAGGCCATCTCTCCAGCCCGATACATTTTTTAAATTTTTTAATTTTTTATGTGTATGAATGTACTGTCTGCATGTAGGTTTGTGCACCCGTGTCGTGCAATGCCACGGAGGTCAGAAGAGAGTGTCGGATTCCCCTGGAACTGGAGCTCTGGAATTGGAGTTACAGACGGTTCTCAGCCGCCATGTGGGTGCTGGGGATCAAACCCGGGTCCTCTGCAAGAGAAATCAGAGCTCTTAACCACTAGGCTATCCCTCCAGCCCCAGCATTTTAATTATAGAATGAGTTCAATTAATAATAACTCAGGTAATTTTTATATATTCCAAAAAATTTTATAGTAATAATTCCATTTTTGGCTATATAGAAACTATTTATCATGTACAAATTCTTATTTTTCATTTATTTTTATTTATCTATTTTGGTTTTTTATTATTCCTTGTTTTTATTTTAGTGTGGCTAAACATTTTGCTCATATGTAAGTATACCACACACATGCATGTAAAACTGCAGAGGCCAGAAGAGGGTGTCATATCCCTGGAACTGGAGTTATAGATGGTTGTTAGCTGCCATGGGAACGGAACCCAGATCCTCTGTAAGACTCTAACAGTCACCAGTGCACTTAACTGCTGAGCCATTTTTTCAGTTCCTATTTTTTTTTTTTTGTTGTTGTTGTTCTTTTTTTGTTTTTGAGACAGGGTCTCCTTGTAGCCCCACCTGGCCTGGAACTCATTATGTAGACCAGACTGTATTCCATCTCACAGAGATCTAATCCCCAAGTGCAGGGATTAAAGGCATGCGCTACCATCTCCAGATATATGTTGATTTTTTAAAACCTGCTTCTTTGATGAAAGTGTTTATAAATTCTAACAGTTTTCTGGTGGAGTGTTTAGAATCTCTTATGTACAGGATCATAACATCTGAAAAATGGGCTAATTTGAATTCTTCCTTTTCTTTTTGTATCTCTGACTATTGCTGGCCAATTAGTCTTGTCAAATTGGTGAGTTTAAGGTTCAGTAAGAGACCCCGTCTCAAAAATAAAGTGGTGAGGAGTGATAGGGAAGATAATAGAACACATGTGATGTAAAAGTGAAATGGGGACTACTGCAGATGGAAGGAGTTAGCTGGGGACTGGAGGTGGGGAGGTGAGGGAGAGGAGGCTGTGAGAGGAGGTCAATTTTAAAAAGAAAAATATTTAAATTATATGATTAAAATATATAGATTACTACAAAGCCATTATTTTCATATACTTAGAATAAAGCAAAATATAAACTTGGAAAAAATAGGCATTTATTTTAAGACAATTCTTTGGTATACATATAATTTTTTCTTTTTGGTCTTTTTGAGACAGGGTCTCCCTATAGCCCCAGCTGTCCTGGAACTCACTCTGTAAACCAGGCTGGCCTTGAACTCACAAAGATCCACCTGCCTCTGCCTCCCGAGTGCTAGGATTAAAGGCTTGCGCCACCCCGCCCGGCTGGTATACATATAATTTTATCACTACAGATGAGAGCCAATTTGCATACGGGCAAACACTGTGAAGCATGTAGACATAAGGGAACATTACTGTGAGGGATGTAAGTCACTAGGCTACTATGGAGATGAGTGTGGAGGTTCCTCAGAAAACTAAAAGTAGGTCTCCCATGTGACCCATCTATACTACTCATGGACAAAGAACTAAAAGTCCCTTTTCTTTCTCTTGCTTTACTCCTCTTTCTAAGACTTCAACGACTGTATTGAATAAGGGTGGAAAATGGACATGCTTACCTCAGTCCTGACTTTAGAGGAAACTCTTTGCATTTCATCTCATTTAGTATAATGTTGACTATGAGTTTGCTGTATATAGCCTTTATATGCCACATCTCTTGTTGGACACATAGGTTGGCTCTATAACTTGGGTATTGTGAATAGTGTTGCAATAAACTATGAAAGGGCAGTGCTGTTTGGAACAGGAATAGCGGGTCTAAGTCCAAATGGGCAAGCAAGTGAATGGAGGGCTGGCAACCGAGTGTGTCATGGCAACAGTGGGGATCAGTGAAGCCCCAGTGATGTTCGAAAAATTTCTGCCTGTTCATCCTTGCTGTACACACTGAGTATCACATAATAGGCAGGGGTGGGGCCACTGCCATCACAGTGCTAAGAGCCCACCACTTTATGGGACCTGAGGAAGGGATTTACCTTTTCCTTAGTCTGGGTATCTGATAAGTTTTCGAGCATGGTTTATGTGAAAAGTTTTAATATGTCCAGGTGCCACCACAGTCTCAATTTACCCCAACAAATATATAGGATGAGACCCTTCCTACTCCCAGGAATCAGTCATTTGTCAATCTGTGCTGCATGAGTGGTACCAGACAGTTGATGGTTTTACTTGTCCATCCAGGTACACAATCAGTTTCTACCCTCAAAATCAGTCAAAAGCTGGTAGTAAAATAGGATGTCTCATTTTCTCTGAGAAAATACAATTTTACACAATGTAGAGTAACTCAGAGCAAGACAGCCTCATCTCAACAGTTCCAAAACATCTGGGGACCAGTGTTCAAACGCATGAGCCTATGGGGTACAGTTCACTTTCAAACCCTAGCACTAGATGAGTCCTTGGGTCAATGGTCTCAGATCCATTCTTTCTCTGTTACCCACTTGTTCGCTGTATATTTTCTTGTCCTGTCAACTTAAAGGCATGATGTTATCAACATACGACTTTTCTGGAGAGTGCATGGGATAGTATAAGGTTTGGATGTGTATGTGGCATTGAGAAAAATGGTAAGAATTTGTATACACATGAAATCTGCAGAAACATAAAATCTTGTGTCACTTTAAAAATATATTTCATTTATTTATGTGTGGTGTGGTGTGGCATGGTGTGGTGTGTGTGTGTGTGTGTGTGTGTGTGTGTGTGCCAACAGCAAATTTGTGGGAGTCAGTCTTCTCCTTCCATCAAGTGGGTCTCCAGGATTGAACTCAGGATATCAGGCTTGGTAGCAAGCACCTTTACCCACTGAGTCATCTCACCAGCTCTTCTGTTACTTTTAATAGTAGAAATACCTTCTAGTAAGTGTTTGCCCAAAGATTAAATCTTTATATCAAACACTTAGAATAAATTTTTTAGATTTTCATGGAAAATTTTCAAGAGATACATAAGCAGAATCATAGACTAGGCTGTACCCATAATCCTATGTGCTTACAGAAGTCCACACACATACACACAAATACACTTTAACCTATTGTATTCTCTAGCAGTACAGAGATCACAGAGAAAGGAAAGAACCTTTCCAGCTGACAGGCTCCTGAATGTCAGAGATTCTACTTATTCTCTTTCATGAACTTTACCCCCTTTATACCTCCAAACACTCCATAGCAGTATGAGCCCTTGAGAATTTCCAGCCTGACTGTAAGCTTTTTGAAGATGTAACAGTGTCTTATATTTGGCTTAATTCCTCCTTCTTGGCGACCACAACACTAACAAGATATTGATCAGTGCTGTGCAGAGGACCCGGGTTCGATCCCCAGCACCCACATGGCAGCTGAGAACTGTCCTTAACTCCAGTTCCAGGGGAATCCGACACCCTTTTCTGACCTCTGCGGCATTGCACGACATGGGTGCACAAACCTACATGCAGACAGTACATTCCTACACATAAAAATAAATAAATAAATAAAATCTATAACAAAACAAAAACAAGAGGAAGGCGGAGACCTCCCTAGACCAGCCAAGGCAAGCTCAGGTGCCTGGCACGGGCTAAAGAGCCCGCCCACAGGCCCCCCCCCTTGCCAACTGGGATTACGAAGGCATCTGAATGAGGCAAGCAAAGCAAGCCTTCAACACAGTGAAGAGGCATTTAGGACTTACACTGGAATACAGGCAAGGAGAAGCTCATATGCCAGGAACACGAAGAAGAGACAACACGGGAAAGGGGCAGGATAATCCCGCATCAAGCTCTACCAACCCTATGGAAGATTCCTACAGTGGGATCCCTCTGGGGATGGCCCAGGACACAGATATCAGAAACACAATTGGAAACATATTTAAAGAACTACAAGATTATAAAGAGCAAATCAAAGAACTAAGAAAAGAGAATGAAGAACTCAAGGAGGACCTAGAGAGAGAGAATGACAAACTCCGGAAGGAACTGGAAACACTGAAAAGATCCCATGCTGAAAAAGATAAGGGGGCAATAAGGCAGAAAAGGAAGTAAAGAGTACTAATTGGAAAAGAGAAAGTCAAGCTATCCCTTATTTGCTGATGATATGATTGTTTTACTTAAGGGATGAAAAACTCCACCAGAAAACCCTGAAACGATTAACAGCTTCAGCAAAGTGGCAGGATACAAAATTAACCCCCCAAAATCAATGGCCTTTTCTTTACACCAAGAACAAGCAACTGGAGAAAGATTCAAAGAGACCTTCCCACTAAAATAGCCTCAAAAACAATAAAATAACTAGGAACAAACCTAACCAAGACAACCAAAGATCTCTACAACAAAATTTAAACCTTTAAAGAAAGAAATTGAAGAAGACACAGAAAATGGAAAAACCTCCCATGCTCATGGATTGGGAAATTAACATTGTAAAATGTCCTTTTACTGAAACTCTTGTATAAGATTTAGCCAATTCCAATCAAAAATCCCCAAGAGTTTCTTCACAGGCTTGGAATAAAAAAAGGTCATTAAATTCAGTTGGAAATAAAAGAACCCCAAATAGCCAAAACAACCTGGTGAAAAGAGCTACACAGGGGGTAATCTCTGTACCAGACTTCAAACTATACTACCAGGGCTGTAGTCATAAAAACAGCCTGGTATTGGCACAAAAACAGACCTGTTGACCAAGGGAAAAATGAAGATCCAATCTGAGCACATACAATTTCACAATTTCAACCATCTCATAATTTGACAAGGGGGCCAGGAAGCCACAAGTGGAGAAAAGACAGCATCTTCAGCAAGTGGTGTTGGCAAACTTATCACCACTTGGAGAAGAATAAAATTAAACCCCTACCTCTCGCCCTGTACAAAAGTCAACTCCAGGTGTTTTAAAGACCTCAACATGAAAAAAAAAAAAAAAAAAAAAAAAAAAAAAAGAAGAAAAAAGTTGGCAGCAGATTACAAGACATAGGTGTAGAAAAGACTGTCCTAAATCAAACAGCAGCTGCACAAGATAGGTCGAAAATGAACAAATGGGACCTCATTAAACTCAAAAGCTTCTGTAACTAAACAAATCAGG
>VZQC01010618.1:635001-671954 GCA_009823505.1 Rhizomys pruinosus | reverse complement strand
AAGTGAAGAGAAATCCCACAGAGTAGGAGGAAACCTACACTGCAGAAACATCTGACAAAGCATTGATTTCCAGAATATATAAACTACTCAAAAAACAAAGAAGAAAGAAAAACGACCCACTCAACAGATGGAGCAAAGAGCTGAACAGAGACTTCACAAGTGAGGAATTAGAGATGGCTGAGAAACAGCTTAAGAAGTGTTCAACGTCACTAATCATTAAGGAAATGCAAATCAAAACCACTTTAAGATATCATCTTACTCCAATAAGACTTGCTAGGATCAAGAAAACAAATGATACCAAGTGCTGGAGAGGTTGTGGGGAAAGGGGACCACTCATCCACTACTTGTGGGAATGTTAACTCATACAGCCACTATGGAAAGCAGTGTGGAGAACCCTTGGAAGACTTGGAATGAACTTGCCACCCGACCCAGCCATACCACTCCTAGGCATGTACCCTGAAGACTCACCCCACCGCAGAGATACTTGTACGGCTGTGTTTATTTCAGCTCTCTTCGCAATAGCAAGGAACTGGAACCAACCCAAGTGCCCTTCAACTGACAAGTGGATAGAGAAAATGTGGTACATATACACAGTGGAGTTCTATGCAGCAGTAAAGAAAGACGACATCATGAGCTTTGCAGGAAAATGGCTGGAGCTAGAGGACATCATGCTGAGTGAAGTAACACAGTCCCAGGAAAACAAAGGACAAAGGGTATCCCTCATCTGTGGATGCTAGTGCCAATTACCTAGTTATAAGTATTTCTTGTGCATGGCCCCTTGAACTTTTGTCCAAAGCAGTTGGGAGTGATGCATATTGGAAACAACCACCACCACCACAACAACAACAACAGAAAGGACTGCATCGAAGAACTGACTGAAACAGTGAACTTCTGCTCAAAACAGTCAACTTCCTCATGGAGAATATTGAGAAAGACTGAGAAAGAGATGAAAAGCATGTTTGGCAAAATGCATGAGCTCTGGTGGGGTGGGGGGATGGGAGGGGGACACGAGTCTAGATTTGATTTAAAAAATTAATTAATTAATTAAAAAATAAAAAAGAGGAAGGCATACCAGATACCAGACAAATACAGATGGACCGTCTTACCCAAGAGCCAAAGAACCCTAACCCTGTACACTTCCCCTTCTTTTTCTCCTCCTCCTTCTCCCTTACTGTTGTTCCGACAGGGTCTTACTGTTACCCAGGTGCTTTAGAGCTTGTGAGCCTCCTGTCCAGCCCAAGTGCCACAAGGCCCAACATCTTGAGGTTTTGACTGGGCAGTTATGGAAGATTCTTTCCTCCTGAAATATATTTCTGTGAGATGCAGATTACTTTAATATAAAATGAAAGTAATTCCATAAATTTCCATCTCTGCCAGAGTAGGGCTAACTGCTGATATTCTTTCTCAGAATTCAATTCTTCAAACTTTATTATCGCTCAGGTCAGCTGTCAAGTTGCCAAATAGAAAATCAAGGCAGTCTGATTCTAGAGCTGGTGCTCCTAACAGTGAGCCTTTTCCCTCAACTGAATATAGGGGGCTCTTATTTGTCTTTCTCTTGTCACCCCCACTGTAAGGAGAATTTGTAATGCATTTGGGGTGTTGTGCATTTGATGGAGCTTCACAGTGCCCTGAAATTTCTTGCCATGTCTAAAGATGTGGTAAGGGACCTATTGAAAGACATTGGTCCATTTACATGGGCATCTTGTTTTTTTTTAATTTTATTTACTCTTTATGTGTATGAAAGCACTGTCTGCATGCAGGTCTGTGTACCCCTGTCTTGCAATGCCATGCAGGCCAGAAGAGGGCATCGGATTCCCCTGGAACTGGAGTTAAAGAAGGTTCTCAGCTGCCACGTGGGTGCTGGGGATTGAACCTGGGTCCTCTGCAAGACCAGGTAGCTCTTTTAACTGCTAGGCCATCTCTCCAGCCCAGGAAGTTTCTTCTGGGGTTCTGAAAATACATCTTTCATGCTGTTGATTGGGCTGTAAGAGATCCCACTGCCTTCAAAGAGACACGGCCACTTGGCGGTGGCTTCTTCAGCAATGCATGCAGAGAGTATTTGAACATGCTCTTTTCTATTCTGTACCCGAAGATGGTTGGTTTTATACTTGGAGTCATCAATCAACTCAGGCAAATTTAAGATCTTGCATACAGTAGCAAACTGTTGATTATTTTCTGCTCCAATTATAAGATAGCCATCCTTGGTTTTAAAAGCATCTCCCAGGTCACACAGTTCATCACTGAGAGAACCCAAAGTAGGAACTTAGGGCAGGAACCCAGAGGCAGGAGCTGGAGCAAAGGCCATGGAGGAGTTCTGCTTACTGGCTTGCTCTGGGGCATCTTGTATGTACATAGCATCACTAATGCTAAAAGGAGTTTGAACTACGGGCTCCTAGGCTCAAGTAATATACAGACTTGAAAAAAAATGAGAATTCTCAAGTAATTGGAATTATTAGAACCAATTTACCAGCACATGACAACATAATATTGTTTTCTAGAAGAATGGGAGAATGGGGTCAGTTCCCAGCAACCACATGGTGGCTGACAACCATCTGTAACGTTAGGTTCCAAGGAACCCAATGCCTCTTCTGATCTCTATGGGCAAATAAAATATTTTTTAAAAAGAAATGTGAACTCTCTCTTCGTTCTCCATCATGGCGCAGGATCAAGGTGAAAAGGAGAATCCTATGTGAGAATTTTGAATCCACAAGCTCTGCCTCAACATCTGTGTCGGAGAGAGTGGAGACAGATTGACCCTCACAGTCAAAGTGTTAGAGCAGCTCATAGGCCAGACACCCTTATTTTCCAAAGCTCGATACATGGTTAGGTCCATTGGCATCAGGAGAAATGAGAAGATTGCAGTTCACTGCACAGTCCGTGGGGCCAAGGCAGAGGAAATCCTGGAGAAAGGGCTGAAAGTGTGGGAATACAAGCTAAGAAAAAACAACTTCTCCAATACCGGAAACTTTGGTTTTGGGATCCAGGAACACATTGATCTGGGCATCAAATACGACCCAAGTATTGGTATCTACGGCCTGGATTTCTATGTGGTGCTGGGTAGGCCAGGTTTCAGCATTGTAGACAAGAATTGCAGGACAGGCCGCATTGGGGCCAAACACAGAATCAGCAAAGAGGAGGCCACGCGCTGGTTCCAGCAGAAGTATGATGGGATCATCCTTCCTGGCTAACAAATTCTATCCAAAAGGCCAATAAAATTTTCCCAGAAATGAAAAAAAAAAAAAAAAAGAAAGAAAGAAAGAAAGAAAAAAGAAAAAAGAAATGTAAAAAAAAAAAAAAAAAAGAAAGAAATGTGTTCCACCAGGCGTGGTGGCGCATGCCTTTAATCCCAGCACTCGGGAGGCAGAGGCAGGTGGATATCTGTGAGTTCAAGGCCAGCCTGGTCTATGAAGAGAGTTCTAGGCTAGCTGGGGCTGTAGGGGGACCCTGTCTCAAAACTGCCAAAAATAAAAAATAAAGTGTTCCAGGTAGCAAAGGAAATGACCATCACCATTCTGATTAAAGCATCTCAACACAGCAGACTCACACTTCTGATGAGAAGGAGGACACTACTCACCACACATGGAGTAGGGTTATGACAAGTTTTTAATCCTAACTCCTAACACAATAGTACTGTGTTTTTCCCCCATTGGCTGGGGTCTGACCACACAATTTGTCCCAGATGGAAGAAAAGGAGAAGGGCTCAGCCTTTTCCCCATTCTTAGGCCATCTATTCCTGGGATGCACCAGGAAGGACTCTTATTGGTTTGTAACCAAAAGTTTTATAGGGTGGGTGTTAGGAGTAATCAGAAGATTAGAATCTCTTGTCATAAATGAAGAGTTTCTGTAGAGTGGGGAGGAGCCATTCAAAAGTTAGCATTTCTCATCAGAAATCAGAATTTTTTTGTAGGGTGGGGAGGGGGTGATCAGAAAATGAGAATTTTTTGTTTCTTGCAGTGCCACGGGGGTGACTGTTGCTGAAAAATCACAAAGGGGCCAAACATGACAGCACTGTCTGTAATCCTAGTTGGAGGCAGGAGGAACAGAAGTTTAAGGTCATTAGTTACATAAAGAGTTCAAGGGGCTGGAGAGATGGCTCAGTGGTTAAGAGTGCCGACTGTTCTTGCAGAGGACCTGGGTTCAATTCCCAGCACCCATATGGCACCTAAGAACCATCTTTAAGCCAGGCATGGTGACACCATGCCTTTAATCCTAGCACTCACCATGCAGAGGCAGGTGGATCTCTGTGAGTTCAAGGCCAGCCTGGTCTACAGAGTGAGTTCCAGGACAGTCAGAGCTACAGGGAGACCCTGTCTCAAAAAAAAAAAAAAGAGTTCAAGGCTAGCCTGGGCTACATCATACTTTGAATATAAAAAAAAACAGTATAATTTGTACGGGCCAATATATTTGGTGGTGAAGTTTTGAAGGTGGCAGGACTTATGCTATGAGTAAAGGACAGAGAAACTAAAGTGGTCTAGATGAAGGAGCATAGGTGATGAAGGACACAAGGCCTCTACTAAGATAATGGACTCAAGAAATGTTAAGGAAACCAGACTCACTAGGCTGGAAAGGCTAGGGAAGAAGTGTATGGATTTTGGTACGTATTGCTAGGTTATGAATCAGATACAGGGAATTCAAAGGCTATTTCATCTTCCAACTCTTCTAAAAGAAGTTAAAAATTTTTTTTTCCTTTATTTACTGGTGAGTGTGAATATAGTTTCTACAATTTAAATTGACATTATTGTCCCTGTTTGAAAACCTTTTATTTATTTTAGTAGTACCTTTTCTTCCTGTTTTTATATTTATTTATTTATTTATTTATTTATTTATTTATTTATTTGTCTTTTTTTGAGCCAGGGTCTCCCTGTAGCTCCAGCTGTCTTGGAAGTTACTCTGTAGACCAGGCTGTCCTTGAACTCACAAAGATCCGCCTGCCTCTGCCTCCCAAGTGCTAGGGTTAAAGAGGTGTGCACCACCATGCCCGGCTTTCTTCCTGTTTTTACACCTTTTATTGAACCCATATGGTGAACTTGGGAGTTTATCTTTTTAAAAATTTTTATTTATTCATTTATTAATTATTTTTTATGTGTATGAGTGTACTGTCTGCATGTAAGTTGGTGCACCCATGTCATGCAATGCCACGGAGGTCAGAAGAGGGCACTGGATTCCCCTGGAATTGGAGTTAAATACCGTTCTTAGCCACCATGTGTGTGCTGGGAATAGAACCCAGGTCCTTGGCAAGAGCAGTCGGTGCTCTTAACTGCTAAGCCATCTCTCCAGCCCCAGGAGTTTATCTTAAAGCACTCTGTGGTGAATAATTTAGTGTGGCCACAGTTATATGGAATAAGAGATTCTGTGGCGCTCCCAGCAGAACCAGAAAACATCCAACTGAAGAGACTTACATGGTGATCTATTAGATCTGGTGTTGGACATCGGCATCCCCAACTGAATACAGCCAGAATCCCCAAACAATGGACTTTATATCATCATAATCAGTTTTTCTTGTTTTGTGTCATTCATTCATTCATTCACTCGATATTTGAGTACCAACCACAAGCTAAGGCTATAGGAGGTGGCAGAGATGCAGAAGTGAA
The DNA here is from genome assembly GCA_009823505.1 of Rhizomys pruinosus. Lineage (NCBI taxonomy): Eukaryota > Metazoa > Chordata > Mammalia > Rodentia > Spalacidae > Rhizomys > Rhizomys pruinosus. The sequence goes on along the minus strand of VZQC01010618.1, from coordinate 666,363 downwards.
AGGCAAGGCCCTCCCCACACTGTCTGACAAACAAGTCAAAGCTAGCCAGTGTCCTGATGGAAGTAAACACAGAGGACAAAGGGAAGATGCTCTTGATGAGACGTCAGGAGAGACATCCCAGAGGAGTTGGCATCTGTGCTCAGGTTTAAATTCAGCTGCAATAGGTTCCTTTCAGGCAAAGCAGTATAAATAAAACATTTGCATGAGGGATTAAGAGTATTCCCAAGTAATTCGCAACTTGGAGCATCAGGTGAGGATAGCTGGGGAAGCGTGATAGGAGATAATTGCAGGACCAGATAAAAGAAAACTGTGATGCTTTGTAAGCAACTTGAGACACTGCTAGAATTTAAGCAAAGGAGGATGGTAGAAGAATACAGAGCAAAGATTATTCTGATGGCAGAGTGAAAGCAAAGGTATATTCATCTGTGGATGCTAGTGCCAATTACCTAGTTGTAAGTATTTCTTGTGCATGGCCCCTTGAGCTTTTGTCCAAAGCAGTTGGGAGTGATGCATATTGGAAACAACAACAACAGAAAGGACTGCATGGAAGAACTGACTGAAACAGTGAACTTCTGCTCAAAACAGTCAACTTCCACATGGAAAATATTGAGAAAAAAAAAAAAAAGAAAGCAAAGGTATCAGTGATTAGTGAATTTAGTGACTTTGTAGTCACTCAAGTGAGAAATGATTACACAAAGGAGAGGCAGTGGAAGCCTCATAGGCCACAGCTACTGCAGAAAGACATTCCCTAGGAACAAGCTGATGTCATCTAAGAACTATGAGGAAAGGAACCAGGTGAGACTTTCCTTCTTCCCTAAGCAAGCACTGAGCCCCATCCCCAGCCCTGCATTTCTTAACCAAAGTTTCATCCATGTGTGCTCATATTCCAAACGACAAAAAGATTACAGAATTGGAGCTGTTAAACCCTTTCCCCTGGGATTGAGTGGCAGTTCAGGAGTGCTTGTGTGTGGCTGGGTTGCAAGAACATAGCCTCAAGCCAAGAGCAACACTGACCCAGATAGGGACCAGGAATCATGAGACAAAAGCAAGCAAAAGAAAAAAAAAAATCTGTGGTTGTAAAGAGAGAAAATCCTCCCAAAATTCCAAGTTTTCAGTTTAAAGAGAGCATGTGGGCTGCACAGCTGCAGGAAAAGCTGCTTCCAGTCTCACTTCCTGTCATAGAGCTGCCAGCTGATTCTGCTGACTCATCTCCTCTCTGTCCACCTCCTGTGGCTAACCTCAGGCAAGTAGCTGCAGTGCGTGCCTGAGAGAGTGACCCGTGTCCCAGTACCAGACAGATGACTGAAATAAACAGAGCGCCCAATCACTGTCTTTGACTGAAACACCCATTTTGCTCATTTGGGGCTTCTGACTTCCTTTGGAGCCCTCTCTTAAGAAGCACAGATGTGGCCTTCAAAGCTTCTTTCTTGTATAACGTTGTTTTTAAAAAGTGATATATGCCATATGTTTAAGTGTTTAGTAACAGTCCTTTTTATTGTCTGCAAGCTAGAAGATGAACACAAGAACAGAACAGGAAAAAAAAAAAAAACCAAAAAAACACACTTAGCTGTATCTCCGAAGGAAATGAATTGGCTCTAAAAGAAGTGCTGCTAATTCCTTGGCTGATCTTTGAGACAAGTAAACTAAAGTTTTAATATTGATGTCACCATTTTTCAGGTATAAGAACAACTAGTTAAGAAGGCTGGCATTGAATTTTCAGATTTGTATTCATCCATTATTAACCCTTTGATTTTTGCCTCAAGCACTTGTTTAAACTTCAGATTACTGTCCCACTCTTCTAGGCTAAGGATGATGGCATTTAAACCTCTCCCAGCTAATGGGAGAATACAAAAGCCATCTAAGTTTTGCTGCATTCATTAGAAGTCTATTGACTGCAAATATCAGGACTCATTAAAATGGCTAACGCAAAAGAAGAAATGATTCATTCCTCACTGGTCAGCCATGGAATTAGTCTAGCTTCAGCCATGGCCAGATCAAGATGTTTAAAGAATGATGTACGGGACTCTCCTCTCCAAATCTGAGAATTGCTTGTCTTTAACACTGGGCTTCAGTTTCAGGTGTGATAGGACAACTATCAGCAGCTCCAGGCTTGCAAAAATCTGTATAAAGTTCTGTTTCTCTATCATCCCTTCAGCAACTCAGGCAAGTCTTTCTGGACTCTGACTCAGAGCACATGCCCATTCTTGGCCTAAGCACAGTGATCAGGGGCTTTCAAGAATCAACCTGGGGGCCAGCAGGATGACTCATCGGGTAGAGGTGCTTGCCACCAAGCCTACTTACCTGAATTTGATTCCTAGAACCCACCCTGTAAGAAAGAGAACTGATTCCTACATGTTGTCCTCTGACCTCCACACATGCCATGCAGGTGCCCATGCCCAATAAGTAAACAAATAAATACATAAATGCTAGAAAAAATTAGCTTGGCTTGCCTGAGGTCGAGAGTGGGTCTGTCCCCACTCTAATTGTAAGGGCAATTTGAGAAGACAGAGTTTCCCAAACGAAAATGGTTGCTGATACCAAAATGGCAGTGAAAGGAAAGCATCAACTAAGCCTCGGCAGAAACACCCATGAGTCTGCCTTCGAATTCTGGAGGAGAAAAGAATTCCACAGTAGCTGTGCCTCCCAAATTCCCTTATATGGTCCTTCTTCCCTAAGTCCCACCCTCAGGGGAAAAAAAAAAGCTCTTCCGATGTCTTCCCTGTAGAGGGCTGGCTTCTATCCAAAGTTGATGGAGCTTTCTTCTGCAATTTATTTAATTTGCATACTCTGCAAGTCATAGCCTACACTGAAAGCTGATGAGAGGTGAAGAATGGAGACTGTTCAGTGAAACCACGGAGTATTTGCAATCTTCGCATGAAGACAGTTCATGACAAGCTTTCATGGCAGTCATTATGAGTTTAGAGATTATGCTGGGCATAGTGGTAGATTACTATAATCCCAGCTCTTGGGGATTATAGTAATCTATAATTGGGGAGGTAAGGCAAAAGGATCAGGAGTTCAAGGCCAGCCTTGTGTACATAGGAGTTCAGGCTAGCCTGGACTACATGAGATGCCGTCTCAAACAAGCAAACAACCAAAAAGAGTTTAAAGAATATGACAAGATTCTTTTCTTTTTAGCCAACCACATTGTGAGTTTAAGATACCTTTCTTTGAAATGTCCTTCAGTGCCAGTATTGTATAAACTGCATAATAACCTAGAAATGATTATTTCACTTATTTATATATAATTTGTAAAGGAGGAGGAGGAAAAGGAGGAAGAGGAGGAGGAGGGTGACAAAATTTATATGAGTGATTATGTTAATGTCTGTGTGTCACTGTTGTATTTGTAAAACAGGAATTAAAAAAATTTTTTTTGAATTTATTTTATTTTTGTATGTGTATGAATGTACTGTCTGCATGTAGGTTTGTGCACCTGTGTCATGCAATGCCTCAGAGGTCAGAAGAGGGTCTCAGATTCCCCTGGAACTGGAGTTCTCCTGAAATTGGAGTTACAGACGGTTCTTAGCCTCTATGTGGGTGCTGAGGATGGGACCCGGGTCCTCTGCAAGAGCAGTCGGTGCTCTTAACCGCTAGGCTATCTCTCCAGCCCCAAAACAGGAATTTTAAAGCTATAGCAAATACAGGCACTCAATGCACAGACTGATAACCACGCATAGCACTTTAATAGCTGCTGTCCAGAGAACCTGTATTTTCTTTTTTAATGCTGTTTTGTTATAGGACATTTTGAGCCTTTTCGTGTTTTGTTTTGTGTTTTTTGTTTGTTTTGTTTTTTGAGACTGGGTCTCACCATGTAGCTCTGGCTGGCCTAGAATTCAAAGATCTGCCTGCCTTTGGCTTCTGAGTGCTGGGATTAAAGGCATGCCTCACCATGCCCAGCTATTGTATATTATTTTAAAACCAACTGTACTGGATCTGGGGATGTAGCTTAGTTGGTAAGAGTACTTGCCTAGCATGCATGAAGCATTTGATTTATTCCCTGTACCACATAAGCCAGGTTTGGTGGTATGTGGGAATTTGAGGCAAGAGGATAAAAAGTTCAAGAACATCCTTGGTTACATAGGGGGTTCAAGGCCATCCTGAGTTAATATGATTTCCTATCTCAAAAAAAAAAAAAAGCTGAACTAATATAAAGTCTAAGATGATGCCATTTTCCTTATGGTGCACACTGTCCTCAATCATCTTATGCAATTACAGGAATTGAGATTATGTACAGTTATGAATGTTGGATTATTTGTAAGTGTTCTCTTATCCAAGGATGTGGTCCTTGTGGACCCAGTTTACCAGAGTGCTTGGTGCATCTGGACTCTTACTTTTGTAACTCTTNTTCTGTACCCGAAGATGGTTGGTTTTATACTTGGAGTCATCAATCAACTCAGGCAAATTTAAGATCTTGCATACAGTAGCAAACTGTTGATTATTTCTGCTCCAATTATAAGATAGCCATCCTTGGTTTTAAAAGCATCTCCCAGGTCACCCAGTTCATTTACTGAGAGAAACCCAAAGTAGGAACTTAGGCAGGAACCCAGAGCGGAGCTGGAGCAAAGGCCATGGAGGAGTTTCTGCTTACGGCTTATTGCTCTGGGGCATCTTGTATGTACATAGCATCACTAATGCTAAAAGGAGTTTGAACTACGGGCTCCTAGGCTCAAGTAATATACAGACTTGAAAAAAAATGAGAATTCTCAAGTAATTGGAATTATTAGAACCAATTTACCCGCACATGACAACATAATAAAAATTGTGTTTCTAGAAGAATGGGGAGAATGGGGTCAGTTTTCCCAGCAACCACATGTGCTGACAACATCTTAACGTTAGGTTCCAAGAACCAATGCCTCTTCTGATTCTCTATGGGCAAATAAAATATTTTTAAAAGAAATGTGAACTCTCTCTTCGTTCTCCATCATGGCGCAGGATCAAGGTGAAAAGGAGAATCCTATGTGAGAATTTTGAATCCACAAGCTCTGCCTCAACATCTGTGTCGGAGAGAGTGGAGACAGATTGACCCTCACAGTCAAAGTGTTAGAGCAGCTCACAGGCCAGACACCTTATTTTCCAAAGCTCGATACATGGTTAGGTCCATTGGCATCAGGAGAAATGAGAAGATTGCAGTTCACTGCACAGTCCGTGGGGCCAAGGCAGAGGAAATCCTGGAGAAAGGGCTGAAAGTGTGGGAATACAAGCTAAGAAAAAACAACTTCTCCAATACCGGAAACTTTGGTTTTGGGATCCAGGAACACATTGATCTGGGCATCAAATACGACCCAAGTATTGGTATCTACGGCCTGGACTTCTATGTGGTGCTGGGTAGGCCAGGTTTCAGCATTGTAGACAAGAATTGCAGGACAGGCCGCATTGGGCCAAACACAGAATCAGCAAAGAGGAGGCCACGCGCTGGTTCCAGCAGAAGTATGATGGGATCATCCTTCCTGGCTAACAAATTCTATCCAAAAGGCCAAATAAAATTTTCCAGAAATGAAAAAAAAAAAAAAAAAAGAAAGAAAGAAAGAAAGAAAAAGAAAAAAGAATTAAAAAAAAAAAAAAAAAGAAAGAATGTTGTTCCACCATTTTGCGTGTGGCTGCCTTTAAATCCCAGCACTCGGGAGGCAGAGCAGGTGGATATCTGGTGAGTTCAAGGCCAGCGGTCTATGAAGAGAGTTTCTAGCTAGCTGGGGCTAGTAGGACCGTCAAAAGAAAACAAAAAAAACCACTAGTAAATAAAAAAATAAAGTGTTCCAGGTAGCAAAGGAAATGACCATCACCATTTTCTGATTAAAGCATCTCAACACAGCAGACCACACTTTCTGATGAGAAGGAGGACCTATACTCACCACACAACCTGGAGTAGGGGTTATGAACAAGTTTTTAATCCTAACTCCTAAACAATAGTACTGTGTTTTTCCCCCAATTGGCTGGGTGGATCGAACACACATAGTGGCCCAGATGAAGAAAAGGAGAAGGGCTAGCCTTTTCCCCATTCTTAGGCCATCTATTCCTGGGATGCACCAGGAAGGACTCTTATTGGTTTGTAACCAAAAGTTTTATAGGGTGGGTGTTAGGAGTAATCAGAAGATTAGAATCTCTTGTCATAAATGAAGAGTTTCTGTAGAGTGGGGAGGAGCCATTCAAAAGTTAGCATTTCTCATCAGAAATCAGAATTTTTTTGTAGGGTGGGGAGGGGGTGATCAGAACATTGAGAATTTTTGTTTCGCCAGTGCCACGGGGGTGACTGTTGCTGAAAAATCACAAAGGGGCCAAACATGACAGCACTGTCTGTAATCCTAGTTGGAGGCAGGAGGAACAGAAGTTTAAGGTCATTAGTTACATAAAGAGTTCAAGTGGGCTGAGAGGTGCTCAGTGGTTTAAATGTCGCTGTTCTTTGCAGAGGACCGGGTTCAATCCCAGCACCCATATGGCACCTAAGAACCATCTTTAAGCCAGGCCATAGGTGACAACACTGCCTTTAATCCTAGCACTCACCATTGGCAGAGGCAGGTGGATCTCTGTGGAGTTTCAAGGCCAGCCTGCGTCTACAGAGTTGAGTTCCAGGACAGTCAGAGCTTACAGGGAGACCCTGTCTCAAAAAAAAAAAAAGAGTTCAAGGCTAGCCTTGGGCACCATAATAACTGTTGATATAAAAAAAACAGTAAAAGTAATTTGTACGGGCCAATATATTTGGTGGTGAAGTTTTGAAGGTGGCAGGACTTATGCTATGAGTAAAGGACAGAGAAACTAAAGTGGTCTAGATGAAGGAGCATAGGTGATGAAGGACACAAGGCCTCTACTAAGATAATGGACTCAATGAAATGTTAAGGAAACCAGACTTCACTAGGCTGGAAAGGCTAGGGAAGAAGTGTATGGATTTTGGTACGTATTGCTAGGTTATGAATCAGATACAGGGAATTCAAAGGCTATTTCATCTTCCAACTCTTCTAAAAGAAGTTAAAAAAAAAATTTTTTTTTCCTTTATTTACTGGTGAGTGTGAATATAGTTTCTACAATTTAAATTGACATTATTGTCCCTGTTTGAAAACCTTTTATTTATTTTAGTAGTACCTTTTCTTCCTGTTTTTTATATTTATTATTTATTTATTTATTATTTAGTTATTTATTTGTCTTTTTTTGAGCCAGGTCTCCCTGTAGCTCCAGCTGTCTTGGAAGTTACTCTGTAGACCAGCTGTCCTTGAATTCACAAAGATCCGCCTGCCTCTGCCTCCCAAGTGCTAGGGTTAAAGAGGTGCACCACCATGCCCGGCTTCTTCCTGTTTTTACAACCTTTTATTGAACCCATATGGTGAACTTGGAGTTTTATCTTTTTAAAAATTTTTATTTATTTCATTTATTAATTATTTTATTGTGTATGAGTGTACTGTTCTGCATGTAAGTTTGCTGCACCCATGTCATGCAATGCCACGGAGGTCAGAAAGGGCACTGGATTCCCCTGGAATTGGAGTTAAAATACCGTTCTTACACCATGTGGGTGGCTGGGAATGAGAACCCAGGTCCTGGCAAGAGCAGTCGGTGCTCTTTACTGCTAAGCCATCTCTCCAGCCCAGGAGTTTATCTTAAAGCACTCTGTGGTGAATAATTTAGTGTGGCCACAGTTATATGGAATAAGAGATTCTGTGGCGCTCCCAGCAGAACCAGAAAACATCCAACTGAAGAGACTTACATGGTGATCTATTAGATCTGGTGTTGGACATCGGCATCCCCAACTGAATACAGCCAGAATCCCCAAACAATGGACTTTATATCATCATAATCAGTTTTTCTTGTTTTGTGTCATTCATTCATTCATTTCACTCGATATTTGAGTACCAACCACAAGCTAAGGCTATAGGAGGTGGCAGAGATGCAGAAGTGAAAGGCAAGGCCCTCCCCACACTGTCTGACAAACAAGTCAAAGCTAGCCAGTGTCCTGATGGAAGTAAACACAGAGGACAAAGGGAAGATGCTCTTGATGAGACGTCAGGAGAGACATCCCAGAGGAGTTGGCATCTGTGCTCAGGTTTAAATTCAGCTGCAATAGGTTCCTTTCAGGCAAAGCAGTATAAATAAAACATTTGCATGAGGGATTAAGAGTATTCCCAAGTAATTCGCAACTTGGAGCATCAGGTGAGGATAGCTGGGGAAGCGTGATAGGAGATAATTGCAGGACCAGATAAAAGAAAACTGTGATGCTTTGTAAGCAACTTGAGACACTGCTAGAATTTAAGCAAAGGAGGAGGTAGAAGAATACAGAGCAAAGATTATTCTGATGGCAGAGTGAAAGCAAAGGTATATTTCATCTGTGGATGCTTGCCAATTACCTAGTTGTAAGTATTCTTGCTGCATGGCCCTGAGCTTTTGTCCAAAGCAGTTGGAGTGATGCATATGGAAACAACAACAAAGAAAGGACTGCATGGAAGAACTGACTGAAAACAGTGAAAAACTTCTGCTCAAACATCAACTTCCACTGGAAAATATTGAGAAAAAAAAAAAAAAAAGAAAGCAAAGGTCATCAGTGATTAGTTGAATTTAGTGACTTTGTAGTCACTCAAGTGAGAAATGATTACACAAAGGAGAGGCAGTGGAAGCCTCATAGGCCACAGCTACTGCAGAAAGACATTCCCTAGGAACAAGCTGATGTCATCTAAGAACTATGAGGAAAGGAACCAGGTGAGACTTTCCTTCTTCCCTAAGCAAGCACTGAGCCCCATCCCCAGCCCTGCATTTCTTAACCAAAGTTTCATCCATGTGTGCTCATATTCCAAACGACAAAAAGATTACAGAATTGGAGCTGTTAAACCCTTTCCCCTGGGATTGAGTGGCAGTTCAGGAGTGCTTGTGTGTGGCTGGGTTGCAAGAACATAGCCTCAAGCCAAGAGCAACACTGACCCAGATAGGGACCAGGAATCATGAGACAACAAAGCAAGCAAAAAGAAAAAAAAAATCTGTGGTTGTAAAGAGAGAAAATCCTCCCAAAATTCCAAGTTTTCAGTTTAAAGAGAGCATGTGGGCTGCACAGCTGCAGGAAAAGCTGCTTCCAGTCTCACTTCCTGTCATAGAGCTGCCAGCTGATTCTGCTGACTCATCTCCTCTCTGTCCACCTCCTGTGGCTAACCTCAGGCAAGTAGCTGCAGTGCGTGCCTGAGAGAGTGACCCGTGTCCCAGTACCAGACAGATGACTGAAATAAACAGAGCGCCCAATCACTGTCTTTGACTGAAACACCCATTTTGCTCATTTGGGGCTTCTGACTTCCTTTGGAGCCCTCTCTTAAGAAGCACAGATGTGGCCTTCAAAGCTTCTTTCTTGTATAACGTTGTTTTTAAAAAGTGATATATGCCATATGTTTAAGTGTTTAGTAACAGTCCTTTTTATTGTCTGCAAGCTAGAAGATGACACACAAGAACAGAACAGAAAAAAAAAAAAACCAAAAAACACACTTAGCTGTATCTCCGAAGGAAATGAATTGGCTCTAAAAGAAGTGCTGCTAATTCCTTGGCTGATCTTTGAGACAAGTAAACTAAAGTTTTAATATTGATGTCACCATTTTTCAGGTATAAGAACAACTAGTTAAGAAGGCTGGCATTGAATTTTCAGATTTGTATTCATCCATTATTAACCCTTTGATTTTTGCCTCAAGCACTTGTTTAAACTTCAGATTACTGTCCCACTCTTCTAGGCTAAGGATGATGGCATTTAAACCTCTCCCAGCTAATGGGAGAATACAAAAGCCATCTAAGTTTTGCTGCATTCATTAGAAGTCTATTGACTGCAAATATCAGGACTCATTAAAATGGCTAACGCAAAAGAAGAAATGATTCATTCCTCACTGGTCAGCCATGGAATTAGTCTAGCTTCAGCCATGGCCAGATCAAGATGTTTAAAGAATGATGTACGGGACTCTCCTCTCCAAATCTGAGAATTGCTTGTCTTTAACACTGGGCTTCAGTTTCAGGTGTGATAGGACAACTATCAGCAGCTCCAGGCTTGCAAAAATCTGTATAAAGTTTCTGTTTCTCTATCATCCCTTCAGCAACTCAGGCAAGTCTTTCTGGACTCTGACTCAGAGCACATGCCCATTCTTGGCCTAAGCACAGTGATCAGGGGCTTTCAAGAATCAACCTGGGGGCCAGCAGGATGACTCATCGGGTGAGAGGTGCTTGCCACCAAGCCTACTTACTGAATTTGATTCCTAGAACCCACCCTGTAAGAAAGAGAACTGATTCCTACATGTTGTCCTCTGACCTCCCCACACATGCCATGCAGGTGCCCATGCCCAATAAGTAAACAAATAAATACATAAATGCTAGAAAAAATTAGCTTGGCTTGCCTGAGGTCGAGAGTGGGTCTGTCCCCACTCTAATTGTAAGGGCAATTTGAGAAGACAGAGTTTCCCAAACGAAAATGGTTGCTGATACCAAAATGGCAGTGAAAGGAAAGCATCAACTAAGCCTCGGCAGAAACACCCATGAGTCTGCCTTCGAATTCTGGAGGAGAAAAGAATTCCACAGTAGCTGTGCCTCCCAAATTCCCTTATATGGTCCTTCTTCCCTAAGTCCCACCCTCAGGGGAAAAAAAAAAGCTCTTCCGATGTCTTCCCTGTAGAGGGCTGGCTTCTATCCAAAGTTGATGGAGCTTTCTTCTGCAATTTATTTAATTTGCATACTCTGCAAGTCATAGCCTACACTGAAAGCTGATGAGAGGTGAAGAATGGAGACTGTTCAGTGAAACCACGGAGTATTTGCAATCTTCGCATGAAGACAGTTCATGACAAGCTTTCATGGCAGTCATTATGAGTTTAGAGATTATGCTGGGCATAGTGGTAGATTACTATAATCCCAGCTCTTGGGGATTATAGTAATCTATAATTGGGGAGGTAAGGCAAAAGGATCAGGAGTTCAAGGCCAGCCTTGTGTACATAGGAGTTCAGGCTAGCCTGGACTACATGAGATGCCGTCTCCAAACAAGCAAACAACCAAAAAGAGTTTAAAGAATATGACAAGATTCTTTTCTTTTTAGCCAACCACATTGTGAGTTTAAGATACCTTTCTTTGAAATGTCCTTCAGTGCCAGTATTGTATAAACTGCATAATAACCTAGAAATGATTATTTCACTTATTTATATATAATTTGTAAAGGAGGAGGAGGAAAAGGAGGAAAGGAGGGAGGAGGGTGACAAAATTTATATGAGTGATTATGTTAATGTCTGTGTGTCACTGTTGTATTTGTAAAACAGGAATTTAAAAAAATTTTTTTTGAATTTATTTTATTTTTGTATGTGTATTGAATGTACTGTCTGCATGTAGGTTTTGCACCTGTGTCATGCAATGCCTCAGAGGTCAGAAGAGGTCTCAGATTCCCCTGGAACTGGAGTTCTCCTGAAATTGGAGTTACAGACGGTTCTTAGCCTCTATGTGGGTGCTGAGGATGGGACCCGGGTCCTCTGCAAGAGCAGTCGGTGCTCTTAACCGCTAGGCTATCTCTCCAGCCCCAAAACAGGAAATTTTAAAGCTATAGCAAATACAGGCACTCAATGCACAGACTGATAACCACGCATAGCACTTTAATAGCTGCTGTCCAGAGAAACCTGTATTTTCTTTTTTAATGCTGTTTTTGTTATAGGACATTTTGAGCCTTTTTGTTTTTGTTTTGTGTTTTGTTTGTTTTTTGTTTTTTTTGAGACTGGGTCTCACCATGTAGCTCTGGCTGGCCTAGAATTCAAAGATCTGCCTGCCTTTGCTTCTGAGTGCTGGGATTAAAGTATATTATATATATATATATATATATATATAATATATATATATTGGTCTTTTGAGACAATGGTCTCCCTGTAGCCCCAGCTGTCCTGGAACTCACTCTGTAGACCAGGCTGGCCTTGAACTCACAAAGATCTGCCTGCCTTTGCCTCCTGAGTGCTAGGATTAAAGGCGTGCACCACCACGCCCAGTGGCCCAATCTATTTTAATGTCAGATATTTTAATGTAAATTCATATTCTAAGTTTTAATTATGTCATTGAAACATGCCTGAGATTTTCCATGCAAGATATAGAAATCTGAAGCCTATCTAGGTGGAAACTATTGAATATTTTTGAGGACCTGGAAATTTTGAGTTTTATAATAGTAACCCATATATATATAATATATATATATAAAACACACTCCATTTTTTTTTTTTTGTCTTTTTGAGACAGGGTCTCCCTTTAGTCTCAGCTGGCCTGGAACTCCCTCTGTAGACCAGGCTGGCCTTGAACTCACAGAGATCTGCCTGCCTCTGCCTCCCGAGTGCTGGGATTAAAGGCGTCCACCACCATGCCCAGTCATACTCCCTTTTATACTCTTTTCAAAAAAATTTTTTTTATTTATTTATTATTTTTTATGTGTATGAGTGTACTGTCTGCATGTAGGTTTGTGCACCCGTGATGTGCAATGTCACGGAGGTCAAAAGAAGGCGTCGGATTCCCTTGGAGCTGGAGTTAAAGGCGGCTCTCAGCTACCATGTGGGTGCTGGGAATGGAACCTGGGTCCTCCGCAAGAGCAGTAGGCACTCTCAACCGATGAGCCATCTCTCCAGCCCCTCCCTTTTATACTCTCAATTTCTCCAATAGTGGTAACTGGTTAGAGATTTTCTTGGCCATTCCTTTATCCAGACAAGAAACAGTTTCAGAGTGGCCAAATGAGTTGATTATATCAAGTGAAACACAGTTACACCCAATAAGAACTTAAATCTCCATCCCACCCCCTAACTCCCAATGGTCACCATTTCAAAGGGCCCACAGTGACTCTACTGGGCATTTTCCCAAATGTTTACAGACTGTGAGAATAGCAAATATCTTTTATTGTGTGTATATAAATGTATAAATAATTGTAAAACAAACAAAAAAACCCAAACAAAATGGCAGTGAATTCTAGTACACACACTGTTGGGTTCCTATCCTCTTCAGCTCCCCTATCAGAACGTGACTGTTGAGACATCTACCCTCGTTCACATGGTTATGGACTTCAGGTAAGGGCTAATGAAGGGTTCTCAGAGCCTAAGTAGAGAAAGCATCAAAGACAACATCCAGGAAAAGAAGGAGGAGATATGGCTTATGGGAGAACAATTGCATAGAGAGGAATTCATCAAAGCAGCAATCTATTAGAATAATCAGAGCCAGATTATTTATTTATTTATTTATTTATTATTTATTTTTTATTTTTAAGGGATTCTACAATATAATGACACAGTTGTTTGCAGATAACATTGATGTTACTCAGTATGTCATATGATTAGGTAATTGGTGCATTTTCAAGTATCTATGTCCAAATTGAACAACCCAAGCTTCCCATAGTCCAGTTGGAGAAGCATGTATGCCAGGCATTATGATCAGTTAGGAGTCCAGACTATATTCCTGTAGTCTCATGATTCACCCTATCTCTCTGCAGCCCTTACAATCTACCACGCCTCCTCTTCCGCAGTTTGTTCCCTGGGCTTTGGGAAAGGGGCACAAGTGGGTGAGAAGAAAACAGTCTAATTTCTTTGGAGTTGTCATTTTGGACTCCAGTCTGTTCAGGTTGTTTCCCTTCATGGGTTGACAGCTTTTCCAGTGATACCCTTTTTAGTCATACTAACAAAGCACAAGCTATTGGATGTACAGGCATTTAAGCAGTACCAATTATTATGTCAAGCTAAGCTGTGAGCATAGACACAGATGCTTGGATGGTATGCTAATCCGCAAACTGTGGTTTCTCTATAAAGGGTGACAAGTTCTTTTTTTTTTTAATTTTTTTTTTATTAATTTTATTTATTTCTGTATGTGTATGAATGTACTGTCTGCATGCAAGTCTGTGCACCCGTGTCATGCAACGCCGCGGAGTTCAGAAGAGGGTCTCGGATTACCCTGGAACTGGAGTTCTCCTGGAATTGGAGCTTCAGACGGTTCTCAGCCGCCATGTGGGTGCTGGGGATCGAACCCGGGTCCTCTGTAAGAGCGGTCGGCGCTCTTAACTGCTAGGCCATCTCTCTAGCCCAGGTGACAAGTTCTTATTGTGGCTTATAACATCTCCTAACCACTAGAGGACATAAGCTTGTGGCATCTGCTGTGAGTTATTCCTCCAAGGAGAGAGCTAATAGCCAGTTAGATTTGGGATATATATAGACACTTGGCTGCCACTGTTGAGCAGTATCTCCAGGCTGTTGAGGTTTAGCTGATATTGACGGAGGAGTCTTGCTTGTCTCAGGGAGACCAATATTTCTTACTGTTTAAGAGAAACATGAAACCAGTGAATCCTATGTTAAAGTAAAACTGGAGATCATGTGGATTCCATTTCTGCTTACTGACATATGGGAATAAATAAAGATGTAGATATACTTGACTCTCTATATCCACAGAGTTAATCAAGGGGTCCTAGACCAAATTCTCTGTGGCTATCAAGGTCTATGGTTTGAATATGAAATGTCCACAGCTGTGTGCATTGAAGATGGTAATGGTGGCACTATTTGGGAACGTAGTAGAAACCCGAGGAAGTGGAGCCCAGATGGAGAAAGTAGCTCATTGGGAATATGCTGCTGTAGGGTACACTTGGTCCCCCAGTCCTCTGTCTACTTCCTGCTTCCTGACTAATGAAATGAGCAGCCTTCTCTTGTGGATGCCCCCACCTCCATGATGTTCTGCTGCACCCGGGCCCAGAATCAGCGGATCCAAGGACAGTTGGCTGAAATACCTGAAACCTTAGGTTGTTCCTGACAGATATTTTGTCATAGCAATGAAAAAAGTCACTAATAGACCAATGGATGACTATACGCTTGTATGTGTACATACATGCACATATTTCTAACTTAGTTCACAGGAGAAAGGCTTGGAATACTGCAGCGATGAGCACACCTAATGCTCAGATATTTTCACAATGCCACTTTCCACTGAAAGGAACCAGTGTGCCTTTATCAATGGGTAATTCCAGGTCTAGGCAAGCAAAGTACTAGATGAAGCTTGTGGTACCAAAAGTGTTCTTGGATGAGTGCATAATGACGGGACATAAACCAACTTTTTAGTTGTTTTTTTGTTTGCTTTCTTTTGGTTTTGAATTGTGTAGTGCTGTTTGGATGTGTAATATCCTTCTGGAGCTCTCAGCTATCCTCTGAGGATGGCTACAAAGCCAGAAAACACTCAGGGGCTTTACAGAGATGGGTCCTGAGTCAGGCCAACAGGCTGCATCCCTGAGAACAATGCATCTTATGCAGTGGCCCTGGCAACAATCTGTTCTCCTTACAGTGGTGATTCTTGTTTATCTAGAAAGAGAAGTACTAGGGGCATGCAGATGCCCCTCACCTCACAGGTGACTTCAGGTACAGGAAATACTCCTGTTCAGTAGTCTCAGCTGTGTTCCAGCTAGTTTTACCACAGTAGAGAACTGGGTCCTGATGCTTAACAAGCCGAGGTGTGGCAGCAGGGCCTCAGGAGCAGGAACACCAATGGAGGGCACTGGCTGTTTTTCTCAGGAAAGGGAAGCACTTCCTCAAATAATATGCCAGCACTTACTGGGTTAACATTCTTTTTTGTGCAGTTCGGAGAATACACTCTCTGTGATATCTCTAAAAGGTCAGTTGCTATGGTCTTCACAAGACGTAAAAGCTTTCTAGATTTTTATCATTTGTGATAAAAGTAATAAAAGGTGATGCACATCTTGTGCAGTGAACAGTTTTTTAGGCTAGAAGTCTCACCACATCGCTTCAGAACCATGCGTCCCTCTTCTTATTTATTAGACTTCTAATGGCAGCTTGCTGGGTAAAGGTTCTAGAGACGTGTATGTTATACTGTGTTGTTATGTCTTAGGTGAAGAGGTGGTTTTTGGAGGGGAGAAAAGCACTGCTGGTCTAGGTGTTCAGCTGCTACACTTCCAAAAAATTATATAGTATTAAATATATATTAGCTGAGGTGGTTAGTTTTTGTCAACTTGACACCTGGAAAGAGGGAAAGTCACTGGAGGAAGTTCCTCCGTCAGCCTGGCCTGTAGACATGTCAGTGAGGAATTTTCTCATTGTTAATTGCTGTGGGAGGGCCCAGCCTACTATGGGTGGTACAAGCCCTGGCCAGGTAGGCTGGGACTGTATAAAAAAGTAGCTAAGCCAGGCGTGGTGGCGCATGTCTTTAATCCTAGCACTTGGGAGGCAGAGGCAGGCAGATCTTTGTGAGTTCAAGGACAGCCTGGTCTACAGAGTGAGTTCTAGGACACCTGTGGCTACAGGGAGACACTGTCTCAAAAAGACCAAAAAAAATAAATAAATAAAAATAAAAGTAGCTGATCTAGCCAGAGGAGCAAGCCAGTAAGCAGCATTCCTCCATGGTGTCAGCTTTAGTTCATGCCTCCAGGTTCCTGATTGAGCTTCTGACCTATCCTCCCTCCATGATGGACTATAAAGTGTGAGCTGAAATAAACCCTTTCCTCCCAAATTTTTTTGGGTCATGATGATTATCACAGCAATAGAAACTAAACTAGAACATTAACCACGTTTATTCGGGAACTAAGGAAACAACTAAAAAAGTATATTCCTTGGACTGTTAATTATATCATATTTTACAGTTTTTAACACGGAGTAATTAAAGATGTCTTCAATAATATTATATGATTTCAGGGCTGGAGAGATGGCCTAGTGGTTAAGAGCACCGACCGCTCTTACAGAGGACCCATGTTCGATCCCCAGCACCCACATGGCGGCCGAGAACCATCTGAAACTCCAGTTCCAGGAGAACTCCAGTTCCAGGGGAATCCGACACCCTCTCTGACCTCCACTGGCATTGCACGACACGGGTGCACAAACTTGCATGCAGACAGTACATTCATACACATACAGAAATAAATAAAATTAATAAAAAAAAACATTATATGATTTCTGTATGATATTGTACAAATAATAAAAAGATAACCCCACATCTCTCTCTACATATGATATACATCATATGATATATAATATATATGATATATATCATATATATATTACTTTTTTTGAGATAGGCCACCGTGGCTGGCCTAGAACTCATAGAGATCTACCTGCCTCTACCTGCTGCATGCTGGGATTAAAGGCAAGTGGCACTAGCTTGCCCAGCTTCCTGCTTTCACTTTTTTGTTTTTTGGGTTTTTTTTTTTGATACAGGGTCTCCTTGTAGCCCCAGCTGGGCTGGAACTTGTTCTGTAGACCAGACTGGCCTTGAACTCACAGAGATCCGCCTGTCTCTGTCTCCCGAGTGCTGGGCTGTTTTCACTTTTGACACAGGCTTAGGTTATGTAGCTCAGGTTGGCCAGGAACTCATGATCCTCCTCCCTTAGCTTCCCAATGGTAGAATTTTATAGCTGTGTACCACCACACCCAGCCGAAGTTGTAATAGTTCTCAAAGACCTTACTTTGTGTAACTGTGTTCCACAGCAGTGAGTCAGCATGCTGGGGATTTGGTAGTGAAACCAAAGTTCAAAGTCCTTCCTTGAGTTTCTCAATTAGTGAGAAAGGGAGGAAGGGAATCAAATGGAGAAAGAGCTGATAAACCTACCTAGGTAGAAAAACAAACCAGCCAAATAAATTACAAAAGAAAATGAGTGTCTAGGCTTTGAAAGTGGAATATTAGGTTTAGGAAAGATTTGCTATTTACCAAAAGAATTTTGTTATCATTACTCCTGGGAAACTCTGTTTTCATTATCAAGAAGAGATTATAAATGGTCATTAGGTTTATCAGCTTGTTTAAGTTTAGTCTAATATCAATGGGCCTTTGAATTATGTATGTCTGTTTTAGGTGATTGATGAGCTTGGTTTAAAAAGCAAGCAAGGGGGCTGGAGAGATGGCCTAGCGGTTAAGAGCGCCGACCGCTCTTACAGAGGACCCGGGTTCGATCCCCAGCACCCACATGGCGGCTGAGAACCGTCTGAAACTCCAATTCCAGGAGAACTCCAGTTCCAGGGGAATCAGACACCCTCTTCTGACCTCCACAGCATTGCACGACACGGGTGCGCAAACTTGCATGCAGACAGTACATTCATACACATACAGAAATAAATAAAAATTAATAAAAAAAATTAAAAAAAAAAGCAAGCAAAATGGGGCTGGAGAGATGGCTCAGCAGTTAAGAGCACCGACTGCTCTTGCAGAGGACCCGGGTTTGATTCCCAGCACCCACATGGCGGCTAAGAACCCTCTTTAACTCCAGTTCCAGGGGAATCCAACACCCTCTTCTGATCTCCGTGGCATTGCATGACAAGGGTGCTCCAACCTACATGCAGACAGTACACTCATACACATAAAAAATAAATAAAAATAAATTTAAAAAAAAGAAATGAAAATTTGGCTGGGCGTGGTGGTACATGCCTTTAATCCTAGCACTTGGGAGGCAGAGGCAGGCAAATCTCTGTGAGTTCAAGGCCAGCCTGGTCTACAGAGTGAGTTCTAGGACAGCCAGAGCTACAGGGAGACCCTGTCTCAAAAAGACAAAAAAAAAAAAAAAGAAAAAAGAAAAATTAAAAAAATGAAATCTACATAGGAAAGCAGTGAAGGAAGGCTACACTGTGGTAAAAAAAAAAAAATTAAAAAAAATAAGTTTGAGCTTATCACTCAATGACAGGGCACTTGTCTAGCTTGAATGAAGCCTTTGGTTTAATCTCTAATATCACAAAATAAATAAGGAAACTTTTTTTTTGGTCTTTTTTTGGTCAAAGATCCACCTGCCTCTGCCTCCCGAGTGCTAGGATTAAAGGCATGTGCCACCACGCCCGGCCCATTCAGTTTTTATTAATAAATATTTAGAAGAGATATTTAATAATGCTAAAGGCATAGCATTGTAATCTGTTAACTATCTACTTTTCTCCATCCACCTAAATCCTTACTATTCATTTTTGTTGGTCAAAATTTTGAGTAAGAAATCACTAGGGAAGTTTCTAGAAATTTTGTGCTGAGGTTAAAAACTCATAACTTCATAGTTTCTGCAGTGAGGTTTCCCTGTTACAGGCATTAAGAACCCGTTCTCTGTTCATTCAAGACAGCAGAGTACTGTTCCTCCCTTTCCATCCTTATTTCTTTGGCTTGATGGATTTCTTTAGCATAGTTTGGCTTGCACTAGAACCTGCCAGCCAGACCTCTCTAGGATCCTGGAGTGACCCACTGGCTGATCTCTGCAGTAGAGAAACTCTCTGCAGATCCAAGTTACAGGGCCAGGGCTCCTCAGACAAGTTCATAGGATCAACACCATTATCTAAACACTATCCATTTTGGTCCAGGGGATATGGTATAGACTTGGTTTCTTCATTGTGTGCTTTTCTGTAAGATCTATATAATCTGACAAAAACCCAAGAAGAAAATTTGCCTACTGAGATTTCTTTTCAATTGTGTTTGCTGGGAGATATGCCAGGCTGAAGTCCTTTCTTCCAGAGTGGATTCAGTGCAGGAAGCAGCAAGCTGACCTTTCCCACCCTTTTTCATTCATACAGTTGTTCTGAGTAGAGAACCTACTTTTGTTCTGGGTGCCTATTCAACCCTTGGCCTGCCCACTGAGACTGCCCAGCTTACCAATTAGTGTCAGTAATTGTAGCCTGAGTTTAAGGTCTGGACACAGTGACACTACAGAGAGGATAGATTCATTTCAGGACCTAGAATGCAAAGAAGGCTTCACATAGAACAGAGAGCAAGCCGTTTATAATGCTAAATAATGACCTGAGGGACTGAAGTCTTCATATTTGGAAACCTTTTCTATCAAAACCCTTCGTGATACATTGATTGAGTCATTTAATCTCAAATCTTATTAGCAACAATTAAAATAGCACAAGAAGACCAAACTCTTGTTGATAAATTTTCATTTAATTAGAAATTTACCTTACAACACTTAAAATATTTGCATATGTTTAAAATTCTCTGCAGAGGAGCTGGAGAAATGGCCTAGCGGTTAAGAGCACCGACAGCTCTTGCAGAGGACCTGGGTTCGATCCCCAGCACCCACATGATGGCTGAAAATCTTCTTTAACTCCAGTTCCAGGGGAATATGACACCTTCTTCTGACCTCTGAGGCATTGCACGACTCGGGTGCACAAACCTACATGCAGACAGTACATTCATACACATAAAAAAAAATTCTCTACAGAATCAGGGTAAAAATTTCGAGATGCTTATAATCCACTTCATTTGTTCACATCCAACCACTAGGATGATTTATGAAAAAGAATTTAAAAAATCAGTTATTTCTCCAAACCCTGTGGTTCTGGGACTCAAACCCAGGTGCTGGGTATCAAACATGTGCCTTATCTTCAAACTACACTCTCACTTACAAAGCATCTTTTAATGAATGTGACTGTAAGGCCCAGCAAGACACATTTACTTAGGTTAAGAGAGTAATGGGGCTGGTTCAGATTGATGATTAGCCATGATGTCTGGAGTAGAGCACTTCCGTGTGTCATGTGATCAGGCTAGAGGGAATAAGATGGAGAGGCAGCAGAGTGGTGTGCAGCAGTCCCACCTTCATTTGAGCTCCCTGACTGCCCTGAGGCAAGCTACTCAACTCACCACCTCCAACTTGCAGGTCTGCTGTGGTTAGACGGGCTAATCTGTGCCAAGTACCTAATGATTTGTGAACAATGTTATGCAAGAGTTCGTGAAACATAAACTGTCATGAAGGTAGTTAAGGGCTTATGTTTTGTGCCTTATCTACTCACATGACATTTTAAAAAATGTTCCTGAGAAAGTAATTTGCACAACACTCTGGGGTGTTGAGTAACTTGCAGGAGACCCTGGGTAGCAGGGTCTGGCTGACTGTCAAACAGTACTGTGGCAGATTATGACTTGTAAAGCTCATTGCATGGTTCCCATGCTTACCACCAGAACTTACTGCTCACCATAATTATAAGAGGTTTTTCATTGCTCAGTGTAAATGAATATCTTATTGCATCCTTTGGTCAGTGTTTTTGCTTCTGAAGATGAATTAGTATTTTTGAAATTTTAATTCAAAAAGATAGGAAACTATTTGTCTATTCAGCACATATATTATATAGATGTGACAATTATAGTGCTGTAATCCTGAATACATGTTTAATGTACAAATTATATGTGAGAGGTAGCTCAAAGGTAACACACAGGGATCTAAGCCCCCAATTTCAAAGCTCATATCAGAAACCAATGAAATATTGATGTCAGTATGGCAGAAGGCATCGCATTTATATATGTATATTATATTATGAGCAGGCAGTTTTCATACATATTCATGCATAAGCACATCTCTATATCCATGTACAAAAATACAGTTTCCCTTGTACTGTATAATAGTTATTCAAATGAAATATAATGGGAAATATTTTAGAATTACTAGATCATAGTTGAAGAGTATAGTCAGGCTCTGAGTTATATCTCTAATATCCCTAAACTATTTTTTTGTCTTTGGAGACAGGATTTCCAGCCCAGGCTGGCCCTCCAACCTAGCCTCCTGCCTACACCTCCCATCATAGGCATATACCACCATGCCTGGCTTATGCAGTGCTGAGGAAGTCCTGGCCTTCATGCATGCTAGGCAAGCACTGTAATACCAGCTCTTCAATTTGTATTTAATGCTTATCTTTCTACCTCACTTATGTAGATGTGGTCTTGTTTATCGAATAGAATAACATTTTTGAAAATTCAAAGGAAAGATTCAAAGGTAGGTGGGGTTACTGATATACATGTGCCTCATTCTGGAGGCACATGCAGTGCAGGTTACCAACTCCTTTCCCAGCAATGGAAGCTGAGAGCGTTGGAATTTGAGTGCTGTGTGCTTCTACTTCATACTCTGGGGAGGGGAGGGTGCCATAGTACTCCATAAAGAAACATACATATTCTCCTCTCCTCATGTTTACTGAGGAGAGGTGAATAGAAAAGAACCCACTGAGCCTCTGCATACTTCCCATTCTACCTCATGGAGAAATTATTTGTTTTGGGTGAGTTTTGAAGGCATGTTTGATAGGCATGTTTCGTCTCTTCTGGGATTTCCTGGGGAGCTCCACTGACCATCTAGATAAATCTTTCACTCTGGTCTCCTCTGGTTTTCTGAGATGTGATAACTGAGCAGTCAGGCTGGTTCAGGTGGGAGGGAGATCAATCTGTGGCGAAGGGAAAAGGGTGAAGGGGGCTCTTTGCAATCTCTTAGCCACAAATATAAAATTATGTGCAAATAAGTAATAAAGCTCACATTTCAGTCTTTACCTGCTTAATTCTGTACTTCATTTTCCTCCTTCCCTCCCTTCTCTTTTTCTGATACTAGGGATCAAATTCAAGGCTTTCCTCTTAATAAACAATTGCTCCCAATTAAAATCCCCAAGAGTTTCTTCACAGGCTTGGAAAAAAAAGTCCTTAATTTCATTTGGAAAAACAAAAGACCCCGAATAGCCAAAGGACCCCTGAGTGAAAAGAGCAATACAGGGGGGATCTCTATACCAGACTTCAAACTATACTACAGGGCTATAGTCATAAAAACAGCTTGGTACTGGCACAAAAACAGACCTGTTGACCAATGGAACAAAACTGAAGATCCAAACTTGAGCACATACAATTTCAGCCACCTCATATTTGACAAGGGGGCCAAGAAGACACAATGGTGGAAAGACAGCATCTTCAACAAGTGGTGTTGGCAAAACTGGATCACCACTTGTAGAAGAATGAAATTAAACCACTACCTCTTGCCCTGTACGAAAGTCAACTCCAGATGGATCAAAGACCTCAACGTGAAACCCAAAACTCTGAAGGCAATAGAAGAAAAAGTTGGCAGCAGACTACAAGACATAGGTATAGGAAAAGACTTCCTAAATCAGACAGTAGTTACGAAAGAATTAAGGTTGACAATTGACAAATGGGACCTCATTAAACTTAAAAGCTTCTGTACATCAAAAGAAACAATCAAGGAAGTAAAGAGAAATCCCACAGAGTGGGAGGAAACCTTCACTGCAGATACATCTGACAAAGCATTGATTTCCAGAATATATAAACTACTCAAAAAAACAAAGAAGAAAGAAAACAAATGACCCACTCAATAGATGGAGCAAAGAGCTGAACAGAGACTTCACAAGTGAGGAATTAGAGATGGCTGAGAAATATCTTATGAAGTGTTCAACGTTGCTAATAATTAAGGAAATGCAAATTAAAACCACTTTAAGATATCATCTTACTCCAGTAAGACTGGCTAGGATCAAGAAAACAAATGATACCAAGTGCTGGAGAGGTTGTGGGGAAAGGGGAACACTCATCCATTGCTGGTGGGAATGTAAACTTGTACAGCCACTATGGAAAACAGTGTGAAGAACCCTTGGAAGACTTGGAAAGAACTTGCCACCTTACCCAGTCATACCACTCCTGGGTACTCACAAGACTCATCTTACCACAGAGATACATGCACGGCCATGTTTATTGCAGCTCTCTTCACAATATCAAGGAGCTGGAACCAATCCAAGTGCCCCTCAGCCGATGGGTGAATAGAGAAAATGTGGTACATCTACACAGTGGAGTTTTATGCAGTGGTAAAGAAAGGTGACATCATGAACTTTGCAGGTAAATGGCTGGAGCTAGAAGATATCATGCTGAGTGAAGTAACACAGTCCCAGAAAAACAACCAACGAATGGTATCCCTCATCTGTTGATGCTAGCACCAGTTACCTAATTGTATGGCAAACTGAGCAATGTCAATGTGATCTGAAAACAACTGTGCTCTTATATTTTAGAATCCCTTAAAAAATAAAAATAAACAAATAAAGAAAAAAATAATAAAATTAAAAAAAAATAAACAATTGCAGTCGGCTATGGTGGCACACACCTTTAATCCTAGCATTTGGGAAGCAGAGGCAGGCAGATCTTTGTGAGTTCAAGGCCATCCTGGTCTACAGAGTGAATTCCAGGACAGCTGGGGCTACAGGGAGACACTGTCTCAAAAAGACAACAACAATAACAAAAAGAAAATAAAAATAAAAAAACAACAAACAATGAACAAACATGGGGGGAAAAACAATTGCTTTATCAATAAGCCATGTCCCTAGCCTTGCCTGATCGTTCTTATATGGTTTGAACCAAGCAATCGACTTTGAATTCCTAAAATGCTCAACATTACAGAATGATGATTTGGAGTCAATAAACTTGCATCATTGTTTCCTCCTTCATCTCCTATTCCGATACACAAACCTTTGAACCAGAGAGCTTTGGGGTTAAACAATAAAGGAAATGTGGAGTTAATAGAGGAATTCCTGGAAAAAGAAGACTATTTATTCCTGGTGGAATAGAGAAGTAAATTCTAGAGTGTCTCTGGGTGATGCCAACAAATGCCCCTGGACCTGGAAGAACTTGACCAAAATAATAATGAAAAGATATGTAAGATGTTTTTGAAGATCTGTAAGATTTTAAGAGAATTAATCAATCCTTTTGGAATCTAATAAAATATGTGTAACACTGATACAGATGAAAGGACTCTTCCAAGCAAATCACATACCTGGTGAGATGAATTTCATTGCAGTACCAAGGTCAAACCTGAGTGACCTTGTCAGGATCATATTCTGAGGTGAGGGCATCAGATGGCAGGAGACAACATTAATATTTGAATTAGAGAAACTTGAGCACCTTCTGGGAATCAGGTAAAGGATGGAGAAGATTTGAACAGCTACTTTTGTAAGTATCAATATTCTTAGCCATAACCTTGTCTTTTTACTTTAGTTTTAATCCTAGCACTTGGGAGGCAGAGGCAAACGGATCTTTGTGAGTTCAAGGCCAGCCTGGTCTACAGGGCGAGTTCCAGGACAGCTGGGGCTACAGGGAGACCCTGTCTCAAAAAGACAAAAACAAACAAACAAACAAACAAAAAAACCCCACAGATAAGGAAGCTTATGTACAACACAAATTTATTTCTCATTATTTTAGACGTTAGGAAGGCCAAGAATAGGGTGCTGGCATGATTGGGTCCAGGTGGGGTTCACCTTCCCATTGGTGGGCCTTTCTCACTTGTGTCCTCACATGTGAAGGGTTTTCTCACATTCTATAGTCTCATATGTAAAGGCATTAATCCCAATCATCAATGTGCTGCCCTCACTAATCACTGTCCCAAGTACTTCACCTCCTGATGTCATTCACCTTAGGGGTTAGGATTCCAAGAAATGAATCTGGGCAAATGCAAATACCCCTACCATGGCACCAGAGAAGATTCCATGTAAGACTGCAAAAGAAAAGTGTCATCTGTGTTTTATCCAACTGGGAATCCACTTTAAGCTTGGGTTCCAACAATGAACTTTCTTATCTCCCTCCACAGTAAAACCTGCCAAACACAATTTCCATCAGTAATATAGGAAGAAAGATATTGTCAGTGAACACATAGGGTCCTTACAATTGGTAGACAAATGGAAAAACTCCCAGGAAACTGAGTGACTTGTGGAAGGTATTATTCAGGTCACCTAGCAGCTGACCCTGAAATTGAAACTGAAAATTACCTAGAAAAAGTGGTAACTTTCTGATATCACCATAACCAAGCACAGAGCACACTGAATAAAAGCCAAGCAGAGCAAACATGAGGCTGTCCTGGTGTCATTTCTGTGACCATGACAAAACATCCTGACAAGAACAAAATTAATAGAGAAAGGGTTTTTTTTTTTTTTAGTTTTTAGTTTTTTAATTAAAAATTTTTTGTGTTTCATACATAGTTTTTTAATCAGTCTTAATTGCCTTTATGCCCACTTCTTCCTAGGCACCTCCCTGGAGGCCCCCCATCCTGTCATTTGTACTAGGGTCCATTTTCCCAAACTACTCTCCCCACACACTCCTCAGCGCCACTTCATCCCTGAGCTCTAGTCAGCCTATCCTGAGTCCCTTTCCTAAAGAAGGCCAGGTCTTCCTCACCTGACCACCAATATTTCTTCAGCCAAGGTTGGGCTCTCCTTCCCATTTCTATATGCACAAGGCCCATGCAAGCTCAGCTGGATAGAAACCCAGCACAGAGCTACAGAAATGGGTAGGTTCATATGAACAGGGTCGCAGGAGGTTGTAGGATTCATTTCTTTTGGTTCTTCATCACCTCCCTGGCTCTTACAATCTTTTCACCCCCTCTTCCATAATGTTCCCTGAGCCCTGGGTGGGTGAAGCTGAATATAGTCAACCTGTCCATGGAACCACACTCTGTAGACTCCTAATCTTCACAGTTTGGCAATTCATGCCTTTTTGAGTTCCTGGTCTCCTGTTGCATTGGGGAGCTCCCTTAAGAGTTAAGAGGTAGGGGGCTGGAGAAATGGCTCAGTGGTTAAGATGGTTAAGAACACTGGTTGTTCTTACAGAAGACCTGTGTTCAAATCCCAGCACCCACATGGCAGCTAACGACTGTCTGTAACTCCATTTCATGGGGATCTAACACCTTCTTCTGTCCTCCTCAGGCATTGAATGACATGGTGCACTTAAACAAAAGCAGACATAACAGTCATACACATGAAATAAAAATAAAGAAAAGAAAAAAATGAAAAAAGAGTTAAGAGGTAGTTAATGTCTTCTTGGGTCCTTGCTCTATGATGCTTGGGGCTTATGTGTGGAAGTTGCATTGTAGATGTGTCGCCTAGGCATGAGCCATTCACAGACCATGTCTGTGGGTGTCCAGTTGTGGGACTCTGTACTCTTCTCATCTGGTACAAAAGAAGCTTTTTATCTGAGTGGTCTCTAGGATATTTGTCTATAAATATAAGATACCTCTTTTGTAGTTGGTAAGATGTTACCTTTGCCTAGGGATGTGTCAACCTTGGGGAATTGTCTAAGATCTGTGACACCTCCAGATGTGTGCATATGGCTATGTTTACAATACCATACATCAGTTTCCTCCCACCGAGTGAGCTTTAGGTCCAATTAGTTAGCCATTGATTTCCCCCAAGATCCAAATGCCACTACTGCACCAATGTTGTATGCTGTGCTTTTCATTGACATGGATATTTGTTCTTAAGGCTGATGTTGGACAATTGATTGATGTTCCCCCTTAGCAGCTTGCATGATGCTCTCCAAAGCTCTGAGAGTTAGCCTTCAGGGGAGATGACTTCCAGGTCAGATCCAGTTCCATTGCTCAAGATCTGATCTCCAAAGTATGTCTTGTTTTCAGCAATAAGGTCTTATCTTCAGGTTCTGCGAGGCAATCAAGGGCTCTGGCAATAGCCTGTGGAATTTTTGGAGGCTCTTGAACTACCCTGGCCAGACTCAGAGGAAGGTTTCTCCTGTCCAGTACTGTTTCTTGATATGTAACTTCATCTTTGCATATGGACTCATGTAGAGATATGGAATGTGTAATTTGTCAATAGATTGTTAGACTAATATTCTCTCAGGGTCCCCCCCCCCCCAGGAAGGCATTATTTATCTCTCCTCTCTCCCCTTACCTGTCTAGCCTTCCCTCCATGTCTTCTCCATTTAGAGTCTCCCCACTTCTCCCCTGACACTGATGGTCTCCTCTGGCCCCACTTCTCTTGGAGTCCTATTTTTCCCTTTATCCCCACCTTCCTTCTATATCTGAGAAAGGACTCATTTTAGCTCACAATTCCAGGTTATAGTCTATCATTGCTGGGAAGTCAAGGGGGAACTTGAAGCACTCAGTCACATCCATAGTCAAGAACAAAGAGAATGTATGTGTGCATGGTTACCACTTGTGGTGGTTGATGTGAATGTCCTCCACAGACTCCAAGCATTTGAGTATTTGGCTCTAACTGGTGGTACTGTTGCAGAGGTTTGGGGGGTGTGGCCATGCTGGAGGAAATACATCAATGAGAGTGGATTTGGAAGTTCATAGCTTTGCCCCAATTTCATTTTGCTCTCTATCTGCTTCTAGTGATATTTGAAGATGTGAGCTCCCATCTTTCTGCTGTTTTCTCCTGACATGCCTCCCCGACCACGATGGACTCTTATTCCTCTGGAACCATAAACCAAATAAATTCTTCCCTTTATTTATTTATTTATTTATTTTTTTAACATAAATTTATTTATTTATTTTTAACAAATCTAGACCCATGTTCCTGCTCACTCCCCCACCCCACCAGAGCTCGTGCATTCTGCCAAACATGCTTTCTATCTCTTAGTCTTTCTCAATATTTTCCATGGGGAAGTTGACTGTTTTGAGCAGAAGTTCACTGTTTCAGTCAGTTCTTTGATGCAGTATTTTTGTTGTTGTTGTTGCTTCCAAAATGCATTATGCCCAACTGCTTTGTACAAAAGCTCAGGGGGCCCTACACAAGAAATACTTACAACTGGGTAATTGGCACTAGCATCCACAGATGAGTGATACCATGCATCGTTTGTTTTTCTGGGACTGTGTTACTTCACTCAATTCTTCCCTTTATAAGTCGAGTTGCTCATGGTGTTTTTCTCACTACAACAGAGACGTGACTATCTTACTTTCTCTACTAATACAGTTTAGAACTCAAACCTAAGGAATCTAAGGAACTGAGCTACCCACAGTGGGCTGGGTAATCTCCATTAATGAACATAATCAAGACAATTAGGACTCTCTTTCCAGATGATTCTAGGTTGTGTCAAATTGACAGTAAAAACTAGCCACCATGAATCTCTCTCTTGTCAACTTGACAGACACAAGCATGTCTTCTTCCTTTGTTTATTTGTTTCTTTGTTTCTTCGTTTCTTTCTTCCTTCCTTTCTTTTTTTCTTTCCTTCCTTCCTTCCTTCCCTCCCTCCCTCCCTCCCTCCCTCCTTCCTTCCTTCCTTCCTTCCTTCCTTCCTTCCTTCCTTCCTTCCTTCCTTCCTTCATTTATTGAGATCAAGTCTTACTGTATAGCCCTGGCTTTCCTGGAACTTGCTATGCAGACCAGACTAAACTCAAACACAGTGATTCTGCCTGCCTCTACCTCCATAGTGCTAGGACTAAAGGCATGCTCCATAGTGCCCAACCAAACATCACTCTTAAACTATAATCTTTTGTCCCTTGTCCCCAAAGTCTCATGTTTATCTCATAATATAGTAAAATATAGTCCAACTTTAAAAAACCCCATAGTGTCTTTGAAAAGCACTCTATTTATTATTTTTATGTGTATGAGTATATTGTCTGCATGTTTGTAAGTGCACCTGTGTCCTGCAATGCCCATGAGGTCAGAAAAGTGCTGTGTCAGGAAGATCACAACTATTTGTAACTCTAGCTGCAGGAGGATCCAACACCTCTGGCCTCCACAGACACCTGGAGTCATATTACATCCCTTCTCACACATTTACACATAATTTAAAATAATGAAAATAAATCTTTAAAGTCCAAAGTTGGGCTGGCCAGATGGCTCAGTGCATAAAGATACCTTCTGCCAAGACTGATGACCTGAGTTCAATCCCAGGACCCACATGGTGGAAGGAGAGAACCAACTCCTACAAACTGTTCTCAGTGCTACATGTGTCCCCTAGACACACAATAAATAAATTAAAATTTAATTAAAAGTTTGGTATCTGTTAACTGTGAGCTCTTATAAAAAAGTATATTCTGGATCTGAGATCTCCCGAGACCAGCTGAGGCAAGCGCAGGTAGGTAGGCAGCAGCTGGGTGCTTCAGCAAGGCTGATTGTTGATTGATTTAATATAGCTAATCCATTAATCCAGTTTTCTTTGGCTTAATTGGCTTTTGCAGCTGTGAGTGCAGAGTTATCCTCCCAGCTGGTATAAAAGGTAGGGTTGTGTGAGTCTTGAGATCTGAGATCTCCTGAGACCAGCTGAGGCAAGTGCAGGTGCCGGGGCTTGGGCTAAAGAGCCCACCCACAGGTGTCCCTCCCCCCCAACTGAGATTATGAAGGCATCTGGAGGAGGCAAGCAAAGCAAGCCTTCAACACAGTGAAGAGGCATTTGGGACTTACATTGGAATACAGGCAAGGAGAAGCTCATATGCCAGGAACATGAAAAAGAGACAACACACAGGAAAGGGGCAGGATAATCCCGAATCAAGCTCTACCAACCCTATGGAAGATTCCTACAGTGGGATCCCCCTGGGGATAGCCCAGGACACAGATGATCAGAAACACAATTGGGAACATATTTAAAGAACTACAAGATTATAAAGAGCAAATCAAAGAACTGAGAAAAGAGAATGAAGAACTCAAGAAGGACCTAGAGAGAGAGAGAATGACAAACTCCAGAAGGAACTGGAAACACTGAAAAGATCCCATGCTGAAAAAGATAAGGAAACTGGGCTGGGGAGATAGCCTAGCGGTTAAGAGCGCCGACCGCTCTTGCAGAGGACGCGGGTTCGATCCCTAGAACCCACATGGTGGCTGAGAACCGTCTGTAACTCCAATTCCAGGAGAACTCCAGTTCCAGGGGAATCTGACGCCCTCTTCTGACCTCTGCGGCATTGCACGACACGGGTGCACAAATCTCCATGCAGACAATACAGTCACACACATAAATAAAAAAAATTCTATAAAAAGATAAGGAAATCAACCAGCGAAGCAAAGAGCTACAGGAAGAGATTGAGAAGCTCCAAAAAGAAGTAGAAACACTGGGGCTGGAGAGATAGCCTAGCAGTTAAGAGAACAGACTGCTCTTGCAGAGGACCTGGGTTTGATCCCCAGCACCCACATGGTGGCTAAGAACGTCTGTAACTCCAATTCCAGGAGAACTCCAGTTCCAGGGGAATCCAAAACACTCTTCTGACCTCCGCGGCATTGCACAACATGGGTGCACAAACCTACATGCAGACAGTACATTCATACACATACAAAAATAAATAAAATTTAAAAAAAAGAAGTAGAAATACTAAAGAAATCAGAAGAGGAAATGAAAAAGGAGATCAAACACTCATCCAATCAAGAGGAAAGGAATGGAAAAAGCCTCAGAAACAGAATGGAGGAAGCAGAACAAGGAATATCAGACCTGGAAGATAACACAGAACAACTAAAAACCTCAAGGAAAGATTATGAAAAATTTAAAAATACACAAAAGTAGAACAACCAGGACTGTGGGACACTATGAAAAGATCAAACCTCATCATAGGAGTAGAGGAAGGAGAAGAATCCCAAGAGAATGGTATTGATCAGATCTTCAACAGTATAATAGATGAAAACTTCCCCAAACTAAAAAAAAGACAAACCAATAAAAATACAAGAAGCACATAGAACTCCAAACAGACAAGATCAGAAAATAAATTCTCCACACCACACCATAGTTAAAATGCTAGACACCCAAAACAAAGACAAAATTCTTAAAGCCACAAGAGAAAAACAACAAGTGACCTATAAGGGGAAACCTATCAGAATTACAACTGACTTCTCAATGCAAACTACGAAAGCAAGAAGAACCTGGAGCAAAGCATTCCCAGTGTTAAAGGACAATAGATGCCAACCCAGGTTACTATACCCAGCAAAAATGTCAATTATAATTGAAGGAGAGAGAAAAACCTTCCATGACATAAACAAG
>VZQC01010618.1:582001-634517 GCA_009823505.1 Rhizomys pruinosus | reverse complement strand
ATAACTTGGGAAGCAAACTTAATTTTTTTTTTGGGTATTTTTGAGACAGGGTCACTCTGTAGACCAGGCTGGCCTTGAACTCACAGAGATCCACCTGCCTCTGCCTCCCAAGTGCTAGGATTAAAGGCATGCGCCACCACGCCCGGCCCAATGCCCTCTTCTGTCCTCCACAGGCATTGCATGGGTGCACTTACACACATGCAGGCAATACACTCATACACATAAAAATAAAAATAATATGGAAAAATATTTCACAGTTTCATGTAGTGGCCTCTCAGGGTCTCTCTACAGGGATTCTGATCCTGTTCCACAGTGCCTGGCCTCAGCTGCTCTCTATAACCTCCTCAATCTTGTGGGGTTTTTTTTTTTTTTGTTTGTTTGTTTGTTTGTTTGTTTTCTTTTTCTTTTTGGTTGAGACAGGGTCTCCCTGTAGTCCCAGCTGTCCTGGAACTCACTCTGTAGACCAGGCTGTACTTGAACTCACAAAGATCCACCTGCCTCTGCCTACCAAGTGCTAGGATTAAAGGCGTGCACCACCACGCCCGGCAACAACCTCCTCAATCTTGTGTCTTTACTTTCAAAGACAGGAGTAAATGAGATTTTTCAAATATGTGACTTAATATAAATATTTTACTGTAAAATTACAAAAATTAAAGGGACTACTTTCATTAAACACTATGAAATAACATGAGTTTCAAACCTTCCCTAAAAATCTTATTGTATGACTACCACAGGTTACGTCTGAGAGAAGTTACTACAGAGAGCACCAGCGGAGGACATGGTTAAATGGCTGGCCACCTAGTTGTCAGTGTGTGGCTGTGCCAATGAAAATATGGACATCTCTGCTTTAAACATGTTCATAAAGCAGGTCTTAAAGAATAAAATCATAAGTTTTTCTATCTTAACAGATCAGAATGGAATAAAATTAGAAATCAATATTAAGGGAAACTATGCAAAAATACTTGAACTTGTGGTTATCCTCCTGCCTCAGTTTCCCAAGTGGATGGATTCTAAATGTGCATCACCATGCCCAGATGAACAATGCACTCTTGAATTATCAATAGGTCACTGAAGAGATTAAAGGGGAGTTTAAAAATCCCCAAGATCAAATGAACATGCACACAACTTATCAGAACTTTGGAGGCATAGAGTAGAGGCTGTTGTTCTAAGATGGAAGTTTATAGCTTTGACAGTCTATACATCAGAGATCTCAAATAATTAACCTGGGGATGCCTCAAAGCCTAAGAAAAACAACTTTGCTGGGCATGGTGGCGCACGCCTTTAATCCTAGCACTTGTAGGCAAAGGCAGGTGGATCTTTGTGAGTTCAAGGCCAGCCTGGTCTACAGAGTGAGTTCCAGCTTTAAGTTCAGAAAGAAATAATAAAGGTGGGACCATGTGAGATGGCTCATTGAGTAAAGATAGCTGCTGCCAAGTTTGACGAGCTGAGTCTGATTCCTGGGACCCACCTTGTGGAAGGAGAGAACCAACTCCTGAAAGCTTCCCTGATTTCCACATGTGCACATGCAGCAAGGTACATGGACACACACACACACACACACACACACACACACACACATACACACACACACAGAGTAAAATGGAAAAACAAAAGATCATGGGCCTTCAGGGAGACTCTGTGCCTACAGGGAGACCCTGACTCAAACAGCAAGCAAGCAAGCAAGCAAACAAGCAAGCAAGCAAGCAAGCATGCTCCTGGAATCTGTCTTTAGAGTGAGGAGCCAGAAACACTAAGCAGTTTTTTTTTTTTTTTTTTGTTTTTTTTTGAGACAGGGTCTCCCTGTAGCCCCAGCTGTCCTGGAACTTGCTCTGTAGACCTGGCTGGCTTTGAACTCACAAAGATCCACCTGCCTCTGCCTCCCAAGTGCTAGGATTAAAGGCGTTAGCCACCAGGCCCAGCTACTAAGCAGTTTTAATGAGTAAGCAGAGAATCTCAATTCAGGTGGCCTACCGCTCCCTCCCCCCCCTTGAGAAATCTGACCTCCAAGCAGGGAAAGGCACTACCTCTCTACCCAGCTGCCTTCCATTCCTAGGACTCCCCTCCATCAGCAGCTTCAATTGCCACCCACAACTGGATGGCAACAATTCTATGGCTTGGCAGTTTCACCCAGCCTACTGCAGGGGCAGATGGATACCCACCCACAAGCAATGCAAAATTAGCATCTCAACACCACCTGTGATTCAAGAATTTGCTTGGCATTTGTGCTATTGGACACAAACTCACACAGCAGGTAGTGACTGCCAAGCAAATTCCCTACACTCCAGTGAGTTTTGTTTAGCAATTAGCCAGTTTTTAATGCCATAACAATGAATTTTCATAGTTTAGAAATCTCTGGAGGATAGTGATCTCTTAATTCATTCTTTTTTTTTTTTTTTGTCTTTTTGAGACAGGGTCTCTCTGTAGCCCCAGCTGTCCTGGAACTCATTCCTTAATTCATTCTTTAAAAGGAGGTGCTAAAATCACATGAAATTGTTTTGCTGCTGCCAAACACTCTACACCACACTAGTTTCCTGTGAATAGAAGAGAAACTAGGAATTTCGTGAACAAAAGTGTGACAGCAAAACCACTGCTGACATAATTGTTAAGATTGTATTTGTTGCTGTTTTACCATTGCTCTATTTCTGCTAGCATTTTTTTAAAAGAATCAAAAAGAAAATCACTAAAGTGATTTCATTTCTGGATGTGTATAAAAACATGGGAACACAGTTTTCTCTTGATTTATAACACTGGGGCTCCCGAATCTATTCCCAGGGCTTCCTACTCGGATCTGAAATGCCCTGTTTTTAAACATTCATCTAGGTAGAACAGATAATGAGTGTAGTTGTGCTGACTTGAATTGCTTATAATAATTGGAAGCAGGAGAGGTTGATAGTAAAATATAGGGCTAGAACAAAACGGGAAATCTTACAGGGATTTGTCAAAAGACAATAGTGCTTATTTCAAAGTGCTGTGCTAGAGCGGGAATTATTTAGTATGAGTAACAAATGAGGTAAAACCAAATGGTAAAATCTTGAAAGCCTATCTGGCTTCTAGCCTTGGGGCTTAACAGTGAGGTATATTTTGCTGAGAGAAAGAAATCCTTATCTAATGAGGCATTGAAAGCCAGCCACCACAAAGCGTTAGAAATGTACAGCTAAATCCTTTTTAGACAATGGAAGGACTACCCAGTGCTTCAGGACTCCATTTCAGTCTTTGGGGACCTAATGTTTCTAAAAAAAAAATTATATCTTCCTATGCAACATCTGTAAGGAAACAATTGTATCTAGAACCCTACACAAATTAGCTTGGAAACTGCACAGTAAGGAGTTAAGGCGAGGTGACAGAAACTGGCTAAGTAACTGCGGTTGAATAGGAGGCCTGCAATCAGTGTCTGGGGCTTCCCTTCTGGATCCCCCTCACTGCGCTCTGTGTTCTTTCCTTACTGTTCAAGTCACAGTTTCCTTACTGTTCGAATCACAATTCATTTCGGCCTTGCATCGGTCCTTAGGCAGCAAAGTCAAATACATGGTTCTCTCATTCGTTCCTCTGTGCGCAGTCTGCAGGGACTTACAGTTAAGTCGCAGTCAGCCTAGAGATTCAATGACTGCCAACTGCACCTTTGGGTCCTTACACAGAAGCTGAGATCTGTGTTCATTGTTCATTACTGCAATAAACAGACAACTAGGAAGTTTGTGCCGGATGCCCAAGGCCCCAGTGGTGCTGGACCTTCCTGTTTCACCACCCTGGCTCCAGGGCCTTGTACTTATGGGTTAAAGCACTAAGAACTTTTATTCTCAAGTCTCCCAGGTCCCTCTTTAAAATACAAAGTGTTGTTTCTGTTGAAGAACACCATCTTATTACAGAAGTGATTTCTTAACATTTTTTAACCTCTCAACCTGCGAAGAACCAAATAAAACAAACACAAAAAAGAAGTGATTTAAATTTTTTTTTTTGGTCTTTTCGAGACAGGGTCTCCCTGTAGCCCCAGCTGTCCTGGAACTCACTCTGTAGACCAGGCTGGCCTTGAACTCACAAAGATCCGCCTGCCTCTGCCTCCCAAATGCTAGGATTAAAGGCGTGCACCACCACACCCGGCTCAAAAAAAATTTTTTTTAATTAAAAAATTTTTTTTATATGTATGAATGTACTGTTTTCTTTTTTTTTAATTTTATTTATTTTTGTATGTGTATGAATGTACTGTCTGCATGTAGGTTTGTGCACCCATGTCGTGCAATGCCGCGGAGGTCAGAAGAGGGTCTCGGATTCCCCTGGAACTGGAGTTCTCCTGGAATTGGAGTTACAGACGGTTCTCAGCTGCCATGTGGGTGCTGGGGATCGAACCTGGGTCCTCTGCAAGAGCAGCCGGTGCTCTTACTGCTAGGCTATCTCTCCAGCCCAGAATGTACTGTTTTCACACAGGTCTGTGCACCCGTGTCGTGCAATGCTGCGGAGGTCAGAAGAGGGCGTCGGATTCCCCTGGAACTGGAGTTAAAGACAGTTCTTAGGCACCAAGTGGGTGCTGGGGATCGAACCCAGGTCCTCTGTATGAGCAGTCAGTGCTCTTAACCGCTAGGTCATCTCACCAGCCCAAGAAATGATTTCTTTATAAACATCTGGTTCCAAGTTTGCTCAAATGGTTAAGATCACAGTCATCCTTGGTTTTGATATATTTGGCCAATCCTTTCAATCCTATCTTTTCAGATTTTGAATCTATTTGGTCTTACTATCTAACAAGTATATCTTCTCTTCCCAAATTCATGTTGGTCCAGGGTCACCTGGCCAATGAAGAAATTGTTGTTGTACAAAGAAAGTTATTATTTCAATAGTTCATTTGTTATTTTTATTTTATGTGTATGAGTATATTGCCTGCATGAATGGAAGTGCACTTGTATCATGCAGTGCCCATGGAGTCAGAAGGCGTCGGATTCCCCTGGAACTGGAGTTATGGTGGCTGTTAGTTACCTTGTCGGTTCTGGGAATTGAACCCAGGTCCTCTGCAAGAAGAGTCTGTGCTCTTAACTACTGAGTCATCTTTCCAGCCCCATAAAGACAGTTCTTAAAATACCTCCGGTGTACCTTGCCCAAGGTCTTTTACACCAGCAGAACCTATTTCATACCCAGTCTTATAAGCCTCTGTTCAATTCTCTTTTTTTTTAAACATTTAAAAAAATTTTTTTTATTAATTTTATTTTATTTCCGTATGTGTATGAATGTACTGTCTGCATGCAAGTTGGTGCACCCGTGTTGTGCAATACTTCGGAGGTCAGAAGAGGGTGTCGGATTCCCCTGGAACTGGAGTTCTCCTGGAATTGGAGTTACAGACGGTTCTTGGCCGCCATGTGGGTGTTGGGGATCCAACCCCGGGTCCTCTGTAAGAGCGGTCGGCGCTCTTAACCGATAGGCCATCTCTCCAGCCCCTGTTCAATTCTCTTAATCATCCCTTTCTGTCTTCTTTCAATTTGCAACATCCTTCTTTGTTGTTGTTTGAGACAGGGTCTCACTATGTAGCCCTGGCTTGTCTGGAACTTGCTGTGTAAACCAGGCTGTCCTCGAACTCAGAGATCCACCTGCTCCTGCCTCCTGAGTGCTGGAACTAAAGGCATGCTCCACCACATCCAGCTTTGCTATATCCCTCTATTTAAATTTTTTCATGTGTGTATGTGTGCATGTGTATATGCCCTCTGTGTGTAAGTGACCATGGAGGCCAGGAGCGAGTGTCTGATCCCATGATCTGGAGTTCTAGGGAGCTCCCCTTGAGAAGGATGATTATCAAACTCACATTAT
Organism: Rhizomys pruinosus; assembly: GCA_009823505.1. Classification (NCBI taxonomy): domain Eukaryota; kingdom Metazoa; phylum Chordata; class Mammalia; order Rodentia; family Spalacidae; genus Rhizomys; species Rhizomys pruinosus. Next base: position 628,733 of record VZQC01010618.1, on the reverse strand, counting down.
CTGGAAAAACAATAGGCACTCTTTTTTTTAATTTTTTTTATTTTATTTTATTTTATTTTTTTGGTCTTTTTGACACAGGGTCTCCCTGCCAACCCGTCTAACCTGGAACTCGCTCTGTAGACCAGGCTGGCCTTAAACTCACAGAGATCAGCCTGTCTCTGCCTCCCATGTGCTAGGATTAAAGGTGCAGCTATCCCAGATTTCTTAAGGCTTAAGCCAAATTCATTTCCTTTGGGAATGCATTCCTCCCGTCTAACACCCCAGCTCATATGGGATATACTGTATATCTCATACCCCTCTTTGGTGATTTCTGTGTTACAAGCCACATTAGTCAACATTAGTGCTAGGAGAGACAGGTGTATGCTGGTTCTCCAACTAAGGATGTAACAGGGCCTGGAGAGTACCTTAGCAGTTAAGAGTGCCTATTGCTCACTGCTAAGCGTACTCTCCAGGCCGTTACGCACATTTCTCAGTTCTCACCAGAGAAGTCTCTTATGCAGCAGATGGTGATCAACATAGAAACCCACAATGGACCAATGTGCAGAGAACAAGAGGCCACAGGGTGCTTGTCCCTGAACAGGACACTTATTTTAAACTTCTGCCTCCCAAGGCTCAGGGATCATGGCAGAAGAGGAGGCAGAAAGAGTGTAAGAGCCAAAGGTGGAGGATGACCAAAAGGAAACAGTCTTCCAGACGGCTGGTCAGTTACTCATATGAACTCACAGCAATGGCAGCAGCATGCACAAGTCCTATGCAGGCTCAAACCAGACAAAATCCCAGCACAGACATGGGGAGTGGGTAAGAAATCCCAACATGACCTAAGGGACTTTTGGCAATTGATGGCTGCTGGGAGGGGGAAAGAGAGTGTCCTCCAGAAATGTGACTCTTGGTGGACGCTGTGGATAGACCCACACCAAAGGGCATTTAGGGACACAAATGGACTCTATAGGCAGCATAATATATAATGAGAGTACATTAAATTGGGAAGGGGCAGTGCAGAGAAGCACAGGTAGGGGAGAGGATCTAAATGCTATCAAACTGTTGTATGAAAATGGCAAAAATTCAATAAAAAATAAAATAAAGAGAATACTGAGTTTGCTCAAGCTATGAATTTGGTTTCAGATATAATGAGCTTGTGAGAGTAGGATTTATGTGTCTGGAGTCATGAAGAGAGATTTGTGATTAAAAAAAAAAAGTTGAGGCCAGGTGTGATGCACACACCTTTAATCCCAGCACTCAAAAGACAGATGCAGGTAGATCTCTGTGAGATGAGGACAGCCTGGTCTACATAGCAAGTTCCAGGCCAGCAGGAGCTACTGGGAGGTCCCAAAATACCAAGGAAAAAAAGAACAAAAAATAGAAAAAGATTCTTTAAAAGTAATAAATGTCTTGGGGCTGGAGAGATGGCCTAGCTGTTAAGAGCGCCGACTGCTCTTGCAGAGGACCCGGGTTCGATCCCTAGCACCCACATGGCAGCTGAGAACCGTCCGTAACTCCAGTTCCAGGAGAACTCCAGTTCCAGGGGAATCCAATGCCCTCTTCTGACCTCTGAGGCATTGCACGACACGGTTGCACAAACCTACATGCAGACAGTACATTCATACATATAAAATAAATAAAATTTAAAAAAAGTAATAAATGTCTTATAGTTTTGGTTTAGGGTGTAGCTAGGTGCCATGCACTGACCCAATGGTCACTAAAACTTTGGGATATAATGAGGTTGCCCAGAGATGTACATTGCAAGAAGAGCATCTAGACCACATTTGAGAATGCATTGAGGAAGAAGTTCTGGCAAAGCAGACTGTGAAGAAACAAGAGATACAGGCAAAAGCAGAGAGACTTTCAAAGGAACAGAGAGGGTGGCCAGGTGTGTGTGTTAAAGATAAGAGATAGCTCAGTGGTTTTACAAAGCCTACTTATGGAGACCTCAGCAAGAACTGGCCTATGAGGAAATCCATTTCATTGAAATGTTACCACAAGCACTCAAATATAGTCCCTGAAACAATGGTTTTAGTAACATAAAAGAAAAAAGCCTATCTGAAGTTTGCTTGAGTATCAAGAGCAAAGAGCAGCAGATAGAGATGACAAAATCAAGCCCAGCTCACAACATCCAGCAGAAACCAACTGAGGAAGTTGAGACTGTCATCTGGATTCCCAACTGAGCCTTTTCTCCAATGATGAGCTCCCTATGGCTGAACTTCCCTTGGGTAAACTTACAGCTTCTCTTTCCCATTGCAAGCACTTTATCACGGAATAAACTGCAGTTTGGAAAAGGTTTGCCTTCTAGCTGTTCTCAAGGACATACTATCTCTCATTTGAAGTATCTAAGTTTAAAATTAAATGTACATTTATATACATATATTTGCATAAATATGTGTGGGTGTTTGTGTGTAGGTCATGGTGCTAGAAAGGACACCATGGGAAAGGATGATGAGATCTTAAGGGAGGTTACAAAAAACATGGTAAGGGGATACATTTGACATGAAAGCTGAAGGGGGGGCCATTTGGGAGGAGGAAGAGAACCAGCCATGGGGGATAGGGATGGAGTAGAACAAAGTGTAAAGAAACATGTAGCAACATGCTATAATGAAACCTATTACTTCATATACTAATAAAAAACTAGTAAAATAAATAAAAATCAACTGGATGTAGGGGTTATAATGTGCATTATATTGGTAAATTGTCATGCTGTGTTAGAGCTCTTTGAGAAGCTAGCTCTGGAAGTGGAGTTGTCCCAGCATTTCATGTTTGTCTCAAGTGTATTCTTTTTTAATTTTTTTATTTATTATTTTCTTTGTATATGAGCATACTGTCAGCATGTAGGTCTGTGCACCTGTGTCGTGCAATGCCTCGGAGGTCAGAAGAGGGTGTCGGATTCCCCTGGAACTGGAGTTAACCATGGTTCTTAGCCATGTGGGTGCTGGGAATCGAACCCGGGTCCTCTGCAAGAGCAGTCAGCGCTCTCAACTGCTAAGCCATCTCTCCAGCCCCTCAAGTGTATTCTAAGACTGCTTGTCCCTGGATGGGCTGACACTTCTAACTCTGTAGCATGGGGGTGGGGATGGAAAGGTAGGAACTTGGAAGAACCTAAACAAAACTCATTCTGAGTCTGGCTTATTTCATTTAATAGAATGATTTCCAGTCTCATCTATTTTCCTATAAGTGTCATGATTTCATTTTTCTTTTTGGCTGAATTAAATTTCATTCTGTAGCTGTACCATATTTCTTTATTCAACTCTTTGTGGACATCTAGGTTGGTTCTATTTCCTAGCTGTTGTGAACAATGAAACAATAAGCACTGGTGTGTAAATATGTTAATTTAGGATTTATACCCAAGAATGGTACTGCTGGGTCACATGGCAGCACTTTTTAATCTCTTGAGAACGCTATATACTGATTTCCATTCCCACCAGCAGTGGATACACATCCTTCTTTCTGGACATCCTCATCCTCACCGCCATTTACTGTTTTCTTGGTGACAGCCATTCTGACTGGTGTAGTTTGCACTCTCCTTCACTCAGAGATGCAACCCACAACTGCTGGATTAAAGGGAAAGGGGGAGGGGGAAGGAGCAGCTGCCCGTGGCTCTGTTAACCTTATGGAATAGTAGTTGATTACCTTTCTCCAGCCCACCCGTTAGCACCTAACTACCTCCACTAGACAGGGACCTGTTGATTCCACTGCCAAACCTCCCAGACTGACACTGGTTCAGCTCCCCTCAGTCTCTTCCCGCAGACACAGACACACCACTCCCACCAGTCATTGTCCTGCTGGCTCTGATGCTGGACTTCACAGACTGGCACTGGGTTGGTTCTCCCCAGCCAGATTTCTGCTAGCACTCAACACTAGCCTGATGGGTTTAAACTTACACATGGAAATAACAAATCTGGGAATCTCGTCAGGTGGAAATGGGGATTCAATTTATTGTTTACTGCCTATCCTTTATATAAACAGAATGACTTCATCTCTCAAAGCCAATCCTAGACCCCTTTATCACTCTCTGTAAATATCATGAGCTCTGTATCATGAGCTTGTCTCACATGGCATTCTCACCTAGGGGCAGAGTCAGGTGTGAATGACAGGCAGGCAATTTAAGACAATGCAGCCACAGGTGGCCTGCCTCTACCTACACACTGAGGTGCAATAGAATCTTATAGAAATTTCGGTTTGCATTTCCTAATGGATAAGAAAATGGAATGCTTCCAGTATATAGTGTCCATTTGAATTTCTTCTATTCTATTCACTAGCCTATTTATTGATTGAAAGATTTGTAGTTTCTTGGTACTCATACCTGTAGCTTTTTATATATTCTGGATATTAATCTACGGTCTGGTGTGTAGTTAGTGCAGATATTTTCCCATATTGCAATCTTATTTTTCACCTTGGGATTATTTCCTATGCTATTGATGAACTTTTTGGAAAGATTTTGTCTATGCCTGTGTATTGAAGTGTTTTACCCATGCTTTCTCAATTTCAAAGTTGCAGGTCTTAGATTTAAATTGTTTTAGAGATTTTTATTTTTTTTTATTTGCAGGTAAATAAAAATAATATAAACAACTGATTAACTCAGTTTACTAAAATTGTTGACTTAGACATCTGCAATAGTAACTTCCACCTCTGCACCTGGCTCAATACTGATGGAAGTAACCTACTTAACCATCTCAGAAGAACCATGTAGGTCAATGAGTTGCTTGTGAATCTAAATGATCCCATGTCTTGGAACCTTCACCACAAGGTGTTTTTCTTGTAGTGATTCTCAGTGTCTTGGTAGCACACCGACAGACAGGTCCTTTCGCTTTCAGATTCTTTTCCTTTGCTCTTCTGATCAAGTTTGCACAGGCCATCTTCAGAGACGGCACACTGTGACTCTCACCCTGAGGGTAACTCGAATTCAGTGGATTTGGGAGTTAGGTATCTTTAAATGCCATGGCTGCAGCATGGCTTCCTGACCACCTTGTTCCTCACAAGCACTGAGTCAGGACAGGAGCAGACGGTAAGGCTTCATAGCACCCAGAGCGGTCTCAGAAAGCCTTTATTCATTTAAAAATTTATGTTGGTACAGGGTAAGAGATGCCCATCTGACTTCATTCTTGTACATGTGGAAATCTAGTTTTCTCCGGACAATTTGTTGAAGAAGTTATCATTTCTTCAATGCATACATTTTATTCCTTTGCCAAAAATTAGATGGCTATAGTTGTCTGTGCTTATTTCTGGGTGCTCTGCTGTGTTCCATTAGTTTACGGGCTTGTTTTGTGCCAATGCCATGCTGTTTTTGTTATTATGGCTCTATAATATAATTTGAGAGTATGTATTGCTAACAATTGCTCTTTCTGTTTAGGATTACTTTGGCCTATTGGTGATCTTTCACACTTCCAAGTGAAAGTTTCTTCTATTTGTTTTCTTTTTTTTCTGTTTTCTTCGAGACAGGGTCTCCCTGTAACCCCAGCTGTCCTGGAACTCACTCTGTAGACCAGGCTGGCCTTGAACTCACAAAGATCCACCTGCCTCTGCCTCCCGAGTGCTAGGATTAAAGGCGTGTGCCACCAGGCCCAGCTGTTTTGTTTTTTTTTTTAGACAGGGTCTCCCTATAGTCCCAGCTGGCCTGGAACTCACCCTATAGACCAGGCTAGCCTTGAACTCACAGAGAACCACTTGCTTCTGCTAGGATTAAAGGCATGTGCCACCACGCCTGGCTTAAAGATGGTTCTTAGCCATCATGAGGGTGCTGAGAATCAAACCCAGGTCCTCTGCAAGAGCAGTTGGTGCTCTTAACTGCTGAGCCATCTCTCCAGCCCTAGTTTCTTTTATTTCTGTGAAGAATATCACTGGAATTTTGGTGAGGATTGCATTGAATCCGAGATAGGTGCATTCAGAATGGTCTGAACATAGATGAGGGTAGCAGCATTGAATCTGTACCTCAGTTTTGGTAACATATCCCTTTTCACAATTCTAATTTTGCCAAATGATGAACATGGGAGGTCTTTCTATCCTCTAGTGTATTCTTCAATTTCTTCAGAATCTCAAAGTTTTCATTGTACAGATCTTTCACATTCTTGATTTAGTTTATTCCTAATTGCTCTGATTTGTTCTTTTAGAAGCTATTGTGAATAGGACTGTTTCTTATTTCTCCTGAAGAGTTCATTATTGGTAATATAAAATGCTACTGGTTTCCATATGCTGATTTTGCACCCTGCTACTTTGCCGAGAGTGTTACTCAGGTTTTGATAACTTTCTTTCCTATTTGCACCCCTTATTTTTTGTCTTATTGCTTTAGCTAAGACATCAAGCACTTTGCTGAATAAGAGTAGAGACATTCCATATTTTATTTCATTTATTATTTTTATTATATATATTTGAGTGTGTTGCCTGCATGTATGTAAATGCACCTTGTGTAATACCTATAGAGGTCAGAAGAGGACATTGGATCCCCCTGGAACTGGAGTTACAGGTGGTTGTTAGCCACCATGTGGGTGCTGCGAATGGAACTTTGCTCCCTTGCAAAAGTGTTCAGTGCTCTTACCTGCTGAACCATCTCTCCAGCTCCTCATTCCAGATTTTAGAAGAAATGCTCTGTTTCATATACTGTTGTCTATAGTGTTGTTATAGATGGCCTTTATTTTATTGAGATATGGTCCTTTTTGAGACAGGGTCTCCCTGTAGCCCCCCCCATCTGTCCTGGAACTTGCTATGTAGAGCAGGCTGGCCTTGAACTGACAGAGAGCCATCTGTCTCTGCCTCCCACGTGCTGGGATTAAAGGTGTGTGCCACCACACCTGGCCTTGCTTGTATGTGTTTAACCAACCTTGCATCTCTAGAATGAAAGTATCTTTGTCACATTATATAATGTTTTCAATATATTCTTGAATTTTGTTGAGATCCGGGGTTATAGCTCAGTGGTAGAGTCCTTCCCTAGCTTCTGTAGAAGACCTGAGTTTGGTTCCCAGCACCCAGTCAGATGGCTCACAACCACTTATAACTCCAGATCTGGGGGATCTGACATCCTTTTCTTGCTTCCATGAGCAACTGCTCTCATGTGAACATACTGCCATAGAGACACACACATACACATCTTTTAATTAAAATAAATTTTAAAAGAAAAGGAAAAATGTAACACTAAGCTCCCACATACACCAAAAATGGTCCAAGCTATGTATACTTTCTTAAATTTCTTTTGCTATTGATTTAAACATTTTTTCCCCTATGATCTTATAAGATAGAAAAATTATTTCAATTATTTTTATTTCATAAGATTTGTTTGATGGGGACTGGAGGGATGGCCTAGCAGTTAAGAGCGCCGACTGCTCTTGCAGAGGACCCGGGTTTGATCCCCAGCACCCACATGGTGGCTGAGAACTGTCTTTAACTCCAGTTCCAGGGGAATCCGATACCCTCTTCTGACCTCTGTGGCATTGCATGACACAGGTGCACAGACCTGCATGCAGGCAGTACATTCATACACATGAAAAAAAAAAAGATTTGTTTGATGATCTAGACTGTGGGCTATTGATGATCTAGACTGTGGGTTGTTGAAAAGAATGTGTTCTGTATCTATTGGATGGAATATGGTGTGGATATCTTTCAAGTCCACTTAATCTATGGTGTAGTTTAGCTGTGAGGCTTCTTTGGTAATTTTTAGTTTGGATGACCCATCTAAAATGAGAGAGGCGTACTGAAGTCATTCACTATTAATCTATCAGTACCTAACTGACCTTTTCTGTCCCTACATTTGAGCCATATATTTATAATTGTTACATATAGTTTTTGTTCTTTTTGAGACATGGTCTCCCTGTAGTCCCAGCTGGTCTAGAACTTGCTACCTAGATCAGGCTGGCCTCAGTCTCACAGAGATCTGCCTATCTATGTCTCCTGAGTGCTGGGATTAAAGGCATGCGCCACCACTCCCCGACATTATATATTTTTGATGAATTGATCCCTTTGTTAATGTGTAGTATCCTTCTTTATCTCTTCTAACTAATTTTGGTTTGAAGTCTACTTTATTAGACATCAGACTAGTTACTCCACCTTACTTTTAGCTTCTGATTTCTGGACAGATTATCCTTCATCCTTTGACTCTCAGTATGTGGGTGTTTTTGTCAATGATATGTGTTTCCTAGAAACATAAGGCAGTTAGAGTTACTTTTTTTTGTCTTTTCAAGACAGGGTCTCCCTGTAGACCCAGCTGTCCTGGAACTCACTCTGTAGACCAGGCTGGCCTTGAACTCACAAAGATCCGCCTGCCTCTCCCTCCCAAGTGCTAGGATTAAAGGTGTGCACCACTACACCCAGCTAGAGTTACTTTTTAATTCATTTGTAAGGCAGTCTCTTTTGGTGCATTTACCTCTAAGGTGATTATTGAGAAATGTTTAATAACTCTTGTAATTTTATTTGTTATTTTTCGGATTGATTGGTGTTCTTTTCTTTCTCCCGAATAGTATTAAGAGTTTGCTTGTTTAGTGTGTAGGACATAATGGATTCCTTCCTACACTTCCTTTGTTCACCTATTCTTCCCATAAAATTTATTCTTTCCTGTGTTCTCATGATTAAGACTATTTTTCTTCCTCTCTGTATAGTATTCCCTTAAGTAACTTCTGTAGTGCTAGCTTTGTGGTTGTGAACTGCCTTAGTCTGTGTTTGTCTTGAAATATCCTTATTTCTCCATCAATTATTGTAAAAGATAACTTTGCAAGATCCAATCTTGGTTGGCAGTTATTTAGCTTTGGGTCTTGAAATACATAATCCCATGCCTTCTGGCCTTTCAGGGCTATGTTATTCTCTCTTTATTTTGGTGAGTTGGCCTTTTCTCTTACAACATTTGACACTGTTTCTTTGCTTTGTGTTTTTTACATCTTAACTAGAATGTATCATGAGGAGGCTCCTCCCATTTATTTAGAGTACTGAAAGCCTCTTGTATTTATTTCCTTCTCTAGTATATTAGTCACTTTTCTGTTGCTGTGATAAAACACCATGATCAAAGGAACTTATAAAAGGAAGCGTTTATTTGAGCTTATGATTGATGGTTCCAGGGAATGAGAGTCCATTGTGGCGGGAGGCATGGCGGCTGGAGCTGGAGCAGCAAGCCGAGGGTCACATCTCACAATGAGCACAGGAAGCAGAGAAAGCCACTGGAGACCACAAGGCTTGTTAAACTCACTAAGCCTGCCCCCAATAACATACTTCCTCTAGCATGGCCACACACCCCAAGACCTCCAAGAACAGTGCCACCAACTGGAAACAAATGTCTGAATACTTAAAGCCTATGGGGGACACTCACTCAAACCACCACATTCCACTCCCTGGCCCCCATAGGCTCCTGACCATATAAAATGCGAAATGCATTTAGTCCAACCTTAAAAGTCCCCATAGTCTTTACCAGTTTCAATGCCATTCAAAAGTCTACAGTCCAAAGTCTCTTCCAAGACTCAAGCCAATCTCCTAAACTGTAAGCTCCTGTAAAATCAAAAGACAAATTACATACTCCCAATGTACAGTGGAACCGAATACACATTCCCATTCCAAAAGGGAGGAATAGAGGCATACTGAGGAAATACTGGACCAAAACAAGACCGAAAACCCGCAGGGCGAACACCAAGTCCAGTAGCTCCATGTGTGACTTCTGGGACTTGACTTCCAAAGGGCTTAGATGGCTCAGCTCTTCCAGCTTTGCTTGCAAACATACATCTCTTTCTTAGGCTGGTACCACTCCCTGTATGCAGCTCTCCCTGGCAAATATCTCACAGGTCTGGCATCTCGAATGTCTTCTTGGGGTCTCCGCTGCCAACCAGACTTCACATTCACAGCTTCATGCAATGGCCTATCAGGGCCTTCTTTATGCAGGGACACTCCTGCTGCACTCTGCCTGACCTTGGCAGCTCTCTTAAACCGTGGAGGAAGAACTGAAGACCCCTTCACTCTTGCAAACTTCATGCCTCTAAAGCCAGCACCACGTGAATAAAGCTGCCGAGTTTGGCTGCAAGTTTGGGATGGACCCTGGCCTATTTCAACCACATTTGCAAATTTTCTCTGCCCTGAACTTGGAGCAGAAAACCCTTTCAGTATTTTCCTTTCAAAAGTTTGAGGATTAGCTGGGTGTGGTCTTGCCCTGAAGGTTCTATTTCTGTTGTTTACTTGTAAATCTCGAGACCCTTCCTCAATCACTTTAATCTCACTTTTTCCATGTTTACTTGTAAATAGCTTGGCCTCTCCTTAATCACTTTAATCTCCTTATCAAAAGGAAACTCTCCTTCACATGCCTTGGCACCACCTTTAATCTTCCTAGTGGGGTTTTCAGATCCAAACTGTACATTCTGCATTTCTTTCTGCCCTATCTGCTCTTCTTCACTGTAGATCTGTACAATATTCACCATTAATAGCCACGCCACCATTTCTACATTAAGCTGTCTTGAAATATCCTCCACCAAAGACATTAGTCCATTGCTTTTCAAATTAGCATCAGGCAAGCATTTGGGCTGTGGGCAAACTGCTGCCAGACTCTTTATCAAAATATCCCAGTTTCTGCCTAAGTCTTTATTTTCCTCTGGAACTACATTTTTTGCAGCAATGCTTTCTTCCAGGCTTCTACTAGAATGGCCTGTTAAGCTCTGCTTACAGTAGTCAACAGCTTTTCTAGCCCAAAGTTCCAAAGTCTTCCACATTTCTCCAAACATCCACATGGTCAGGTTCTTCACAGCCAACACCCCACTCCTGGTACCAAATAACTGTATTAGTCACTTTTCTGTTGCTGTGATAAAACACCATGACCAAAGGAACTTATAAGAGGAAGAGTTTAATTGAGCTTATGATTGACAGTTCCAGGGAATTAGAGTCCATTGTGGTGGGAGGCATGGTGGCTGGAGCTGGAGCAGCAAGCTGAGGGTCACATCTTGCAATGAGCACAGGAAGCAGAGAGAGTGACTGGAGACCACAGGCTTGTTAAACTCACTAAGCCTGCCCCCAATAACATACTTCCTCTAGCATGGCCACACCTTCTAAGACCTCCAAGAACAGTGCCACCAACTGGAGACAAATGTCTGAATACTTAAAGCCTATGGGGGACACTCATTCAAACCACCACATCTAGGCTTAGGGAGTTTCCTGCCATAATTTCATGGAATAGAGAGATTCTCTATGCCTACCCTGTTCATCTCAGTTCCTTTTTCCATCCTGTAGATTCTTAAGTTCTGTCTCTTGGTCAGAGCCCAGAGTTCTTAAATATTATGGTCATTCTTGTTTATTTTTATTTCCTTGTTGATGAATATCATTTGTCATTGACTTTGTCCTCCATCTCTGATATTATTACTTCTGCTTGGCTGAGTCTATTGCATCTTTTTATGTGATTGATCAAGTTTTTTTTCATTTCCAATATTTCTATTTGTTTCTTTTTCAAAATCTCAATGAGCTCAGGATTGCCTATAGCTACTCCATACTATAAACCCCAGCTGAGCTCAGAAATTAAAACTTGACTAAAATATGGGAACAGGAGAGCTTAATTCAACTGAAATAGGGCAGGGTTTTGAGAACAAGTCACTGTGTATCTGGTTGCTTGGTTTGCTTTTAGAGATTAGGAATTGTAATTGGGGCTGGAGAGATAGCCTAGTGGTTAAGAGTGCCGACTGCTCTTGCAGAGGACCGGGCTTCGATCCCCAGCACCCACATGGTGGCTGAAAACCATCTTTAACTCCAGTTCCAGGGGAATCTGACGCCCTCTTCTGACCTCTGCAGCATTGCACGACACAGGTGCACCAACCTGCATCCAGACAATACATTCATACACATATGAAAATAAATTAAAAAATGAAAATTAAAAAATAGGAATTGTTAGAGGGGCTTTCTACCCCTAAACATGGGAACTTAAAGTTTTCTGTATAAAACTCTTCCCAACCATAGCTCGCAGCTACAAACCTGAGACTCAATGTCTGGTGGGTAGTCATTAGGGGTCATTTTGTGTCTGAGTGGTCTTCTCGGGTGGAATTACCCCAGTACAAATTTCCTTGATGAATTTTTCTTCCATTTGCTGACCTTCTTCTGTTTTGCAGACTTTTTCTTCTATGTTGCTGATTTTCCTCTCCAGGTCCCAGATTTCTTTGAGAATTTCACAAATCAAATTCTCATCAAATTCATCCCCTAACTCTTCCCAGATCTACTCCCTTTCCTCCCCACTCAACATGTCTCCATTTTTCTTTCTAAATCCACCAAGTCCAACTTGTACAGCCCACATATTCTTGGGAATGCAGCCACCCATAGGAGCATGGTTCACCTACCAGGGGTCCCACCTTTAAAGAAAACAGACTCCCCCTCTTCCAGCAGCTATCAATTCCTTACCTTGTGGTGGGACTTTATGTCCCACACCCCTGCTCCATGTGGGATTTTGTCTGGTTTGAGTTTGTGCAGGTCTTATGTGTGTTGTCACAACTGCTCTATAAGTTCAGGTCCCAGATTTAACCATCTATTTCTTTTTTTAAATATTTTTTTATTAATTTTATTTATTTTTGTATGTGTATGAATGTACTGTCTGCACGCAAGTCTGTGCACCCGTGTTGTGCAATGCCGCGGAGGTCAGAAGAGGGTCTCGGATTCCCCTGGAACTGGAGTTCTCCTGGAATTGGAGCTTCAGACGGTTCTCAGCCGCCATGTGGGTGCTGGGGATCGAACTGGGGTCCTCTGTAAGAGCGGTCGGCACTCTTAACCGCTAGGCCATCTCTCCAGCCCCTTAACCATCTATTTCTTTGTAGCTTTTTTTCAGATAAACTATCAGACTCTTCTTCATTCATCACTACCTATTTTAGTATCTTTGAGTTGAGTAATTAAGAAATTATGGTCTTCATGTACAGGCATGCTTCCTTGCCTTTCATGTTTCTGTGTTGCAATTTGTAGATGTGTGGGTCTACACATTTCTTTCAGTCTTATTTGGAGATCTCTTTACTGAGATCCCCATGCCCAGCACAGTAAAAACAAAAAACAAAAAAACAGAAATGAGCTACTATAAGAGCAACAGCACCAAACTATACAAGGCACAGAAATACATGTAAAATTAGCTAAAGCGCCAGGCACACCTTTAATCCTAGCACTCGGGAAGCAGAGGCAGGTGGATCTTTGTTAGTTCAAGGCCAGCCTGGTCTACAGAGTGAGTTCCAGGACAGCTGGGATTACAGGGAGACCCTGTCTCGAAAATACACACACACACAAAAATTAGCTAAAGCTCCAATATACTATTGATGCCCACAAAGAAGGTGGGAAAGGTGCTGCAGAAAGTGCTATAGAAGGTGAATGTGGAAGTGAACAAGATAAAGGAGAAATCAGGGAAAGAGGAGAAATAGAAGGACAGCAAGGTTTAAACAAAGAAAGGAAAGACGAATGGAGTAGAATGGTGGAAAACCAAAAGGAAATACAAAAAGTTTTCCTAATCATGGAAAAATTTAAAAAATATTAGAAAAATGTGAGAGGAACAAAAAATAAGAATTTAAAAACCAAAATCAATAAAGTAAGGCTAAAATATTTCTAAAGAGGGCTGGGAATATAGCTCAGGGGTAGAATGCTTCCCTAGTGTGCATGAGACCAGGCTCTGTCCCCAGAAACACATAAACTGGGTGTGATGGTGAAAGCCTGTAATGCCAGCACTCAGAAAGTAGAGGCAGGAGGATCAGAAGTTCAAGGTCATTCTTAGATACACAAGGAATTCAAAGCCAGTGTAGACTGTAAGAGGGGATAAGGAAATGGAGGTGGAGAAAACACGTGGTCCAATAAAGAAAAAGAAAAAGTACTACGCAAGAGTATAAATACAATAGATGAGTATATGAAAGGGCATAACAAAAGCATTTAAAGTTAAAATGAAGTAAAAAATATTTGTAAAAGAACAGCCTTGAATTTCTGCTCCTACTGTCTCCGCCGTCTGCGTGCTGGCACTACAGCCTTTCTCCTCTACATGATTCAGGGTGTCAGGTCTTATGTCGAGGTCCTTGATCTGCTTGGAGTTGAGTTTTATGCATGGTGAGAGATAAGGCCTATTTTCATTATTCTACATGTAGCAATCCAGTTTGGCCAGCACCATTTGTTGAACATGCTGTCTCTAGTCTAGTGTGTATTTTTTGCTCCATTGTAAAAAATCAAGTAGCTGTAAATATGTGGATTTAAATCTGGATCCTCAATTCTATTCCATTGATCACTGTGTCTGTTTTAATGACAGTACCATGCTGGTTTTATTTATTTATTTTTTTTTACTATAGCTCTGCAGTATAATTTGAGATCAGGAATGGTAATGTCTCCAGCAGGTCTTTTATTATTCTTGAATAATACTGTTATTTTGACTATCTTAGGTTTTTTGTTTCCACAGAAATTTGACTGGACCTCATTTGGTGACTGTGATGGTTAATCCTGGGTGTCAGCTTGACTGGACTAAGGAACAAATAAGAGAAAAAGGATCTTTGGATTGGACCACCTCATCCTGGATGACCCACCCCAAATGTGGGCGTTACCTTCTGCTAGCAGGCAGTATAAAAGGCCACGGCAGAGGGAGCTGGTCCCTTTTTTCCTGTGACTTGCCTCTCTCTCACTGGTGAGTTTGTCTTGCTGCTGTGATCAATCCTTCGGATCCCAGCATGTACTGAGACCGGCAGATCTCCTGGAATCCACCGGGCCTTCAGCACCAGATTGGGACTACTGAGACATCCAGCCTTGTGGACTGAGAAGTTGCCTGGATTCTCAGCCTCTCCAGTGTGGCACAGCTACTGTTGGACTCCTTGAACTCTGTCATGTGAGCAAATCAATAAATTGTATATAGCTATATATTCGTACTGTTGCTTTTGTTTCTTTAGAGAACCCTGACTAATACAGATTTTGGTACTAGAAGTGGTTCTAGAGAAACAGAATTGAAAGGATGAATTTCTTTAGTGGGCTTGGTATTTTCTGGAGCCAGCTCTCCAATCCAATGAAGCCTAGAGTTACTGAAGGCTCTCCTGGTGGCATGAAGAGGAATGATAATCCTTGGTGCAGACTATTTGATGTAATTATGAAGATAGATCCATTTGACTCACCTAACTCACCTCTTGTGAGAAGCAAGGAATTTAGTGACTCTATATATAAAACGTTCGAGAAATTGCGGAAAAATCAGGAAAATAATGATGTTGCCTTGTTGCTCCTAGCATGTCTGGATAAACTGATAGACGAAAATAAGGAGCTCGGTGATAAAAATGACCAGCTCCGGATTCGAAACAACAGTTTAAAGGTTTCCAAGTGTGCTCTGGAAGAGAATCTTCTCTCCAGCAGCCAAAGAGCTAAAGCAGCAGAAAATCAAGCTGGAGCCCTTATTATACGGTTGGCTGATTTACAACGCAAATTTAATTCCCAGCCACGAAAAGTGTCAGCAGTTAAAGTGAGAGCACTGGTGGGGAAAGGGTGGAACCCTGAAACTTGGGATGGAGATGTGTGGGAGAACTATGATGATGAGGATTTTGAACCCTCGGATTCTGAGGGATTTTCTTTATCTGAGGAATTAACCTCCCCACCCTCAGCAGAGAATCCACACCCTGCAGATCCCTCCTCCCCACCCTTGCCTGAGGAAATTAATCCCCCCCTCCCAGTGGGAGCTGATGTCCCTCAGGGCCCAACAATTGTTGCCTCTAGACCTATAACCAGATTGAAGTCTAAGCAAGCCCCTCAAGGTGAGATAGAAAGTGTGGTCCACGAGGAGGTGCGATATACTACTAAAGAAATTAATGAGTTTGCTGATTCATTCCGGCAGAAGCCTAAGGAATATGTGTGGGAATGGATTTTAAGGGTGTGGGATAATGGTGGAAGGAATATAAAATTGGATCATACTGAGTTTATCGATATGAGCCCACTGAGTAGAGATTCTAGGTTTAACATGGAAGCTCGAGCAGTTAAAAAAGGTGTTAAAAGTTTATTTGAATGGTTGGCTGATGTATTTATTAAAACATGGCCTACTAACAGCGAGTTAGAGATGCCTGATATTCCTTGGCTTAGTATTGATGAAGGGATTGTGAGGGTCAGGCAGATGGGCATGCTCGAGTGGATTCGAAGTGTAAAACCACATTCTCCACAATATGAGGACCCAGAGGACATGCCACTCACTGAATTTATAAGATGGAAAGTACTGAGAGAGACACCAGAACATTTGAAGAGCTTTGTTTTTGCTCTATTTCTTATGCCAGATCTTACAGTTAGAGAAGTTGTGGCTCGTTTGCATAAATTAAATGTACACGTAGTAGGTCTAACAGGACCTCAGGGTAGGCGTCAGGTGGCAGCACTGAATCGCAGAAGGCCAGATGAGCGTAGTTACAGTAATTATCATAATGGGTGGCAAAGGCAAAACAATACCTATAATGGCATGACCCGAAATGATCTTTGGAACTGGCTAATTAATCATGGTGTTCCCAGGAACCAAATACATAAGAAGCCTACTAAGTTTTTATTTGATCTGTATAAGCAGAAAAGCTCTAGAACGAATGACAGGAAGTCAACATTTGATTTTAGGAGTAGCGAATCCCGCCCAGTTGACCGGTTTCCAGACTTGAGACAGTTCACAGACCCAGAACCCCTTGAATGAAGGGGTGGCCGGGTTCCAGTGAGGAAGGACCTTGTCACAATACCAAAGAGTTATGCTGTTTGCCTTCCTCCTGTCCTTCCCCAGAGGGACCTGAGGCCTTTTACTAGGGTAACTGTACACTGGGGAAAAGGAAATAATCAGACTTTTCGAGGCCTATTGGATACTGGTTCTGAGTTGACACTGATCCCAGGAGACCCTAAAAAGCATTGTGGCCCTCCGGTTAAAGTAGGGGCCTATGGAGGTCAGGTGATAAATGGAGTTTTGGCTGAAGTCCGACTCACGGTGGGCCCAGTGGGTCCCAGAACGCATCCCGTAGTTATTTCCCCAGTCCCAGAATGTATAATTGGGATAGATATAATTAGAAATTGGCAGAATCCCCACATTGGTTCCCTGATCTGTGGAGTGAGGGCTATTATGGTTGGAAAGGCCAAATGGAAACCATTGGTGTTGCCTCTACCAGGGAAAATAGTGAACCAAAAACAGTATCGTATCCCTGGAGGGATTGCGGAGATTAATGCCACTATCAAGGATTTGAAAGATGCAGGGGTGGTGATTCCTACCACATCTCCATTTAACTCTCCAATTTGGCCTGTGCAAAAGACAGATGGATCATGGAGAATGACAGTTGACTATCGAAAACTCAACCAAGTAGTGACACCAATTGCAGCCGCTGTACCAGATGTGGTGTCCTTACTCGAGCAGATTAATATGTCTCCTGGTACCTGGTATGCAGCTATTGATCTGGCCAATGCTTTTTTCTCAATACCGGTTCATAAGGACCACCAGAAGCAATTTGCTTTCAGCTGGCAAGGCCAACAGTATACCTTTACTGTCTTACCTCAGGGGTATGTTAACTCTCCAGCGTTGTGCCATAACTTAGTTAGAAGGGATCTTGATCGCCTGACTCTTCCACAAAATATCACACTGGTCCACTATATTGATGATGTTATGTTGATTGGACCCAGTGAACAGGAGGTAGCAGCTAGCCTAGACTTGTTGGTAAAGCATATGCGCATGAGAGGATGGGAAATAAATCCAACTAAAATTCAAGGGCCATCTACCTCGGTGAAGTTTCTAGGAGTTCAGTGGTGTGGAGCATGCAGAGACATTCCTTCTAAGGTAAAGAATAAGTTGTTGCACCTGGCCCCTCCCTCCACCAAGAAAGAAGCACAACGTCTGGTGGGTCTTTTTGGATTCTGGAGGCAGCACATTCCTCATCTGGGTGTGTTACTACGACCCATATATCAGGTGACTCGTAAGGCAGCAAACTTTGAGTGGGGCTTGGAACAGGAAAAGGCTCTTCAACAGGTCCAGGCTGCGGTGCAGGCTGCTCTGCCCCTAGGGCCATATGATCCAGCAGACCCAATGGTGCTTGAGGTATCAGTGGCAGATAGAGATGCTGTCTGGAGTCTGTGGCAGGCTCCCATAGGGGAATCACAGCGGAGGCCCTTGGGATTTTGGAGCAAGGCTCTACCTTCATCTGCAAACAACTATTCTCCTTTTGAGAGACAGCTCTTAGCCTGCTATTGGGCCTTAGTGGAAACTGAACGTTTGACAATGGGCCACCAAGTCACCATGCGACCTGAGCTGCCCATCATGAGCTGGGTGTTATCTGACCCACCAGACCATAAAGTAGGACGTGCACAGCAACAGTCCATTGTCAAATGGAAGTGGTACATACGGGACAGGGCCCGGGCAGGCCCTGAGGGCACAAGCAAGCTACATGAAGAAGTTGCCCAAATGCCTATGGTTCCCACTCCTGTTACAATGTCTCCTGGGCTTAAGCATGCACCTATGGCTTCATGGGGTTTGCCCTATGATCAGTTGACTGAGGAAGAGAAGACTAGGGCCTGGTTTACTGATGGTTCTGCACGCTATGCAGGCACCACCCAGAGGTGGACAGCTGCAGCATTACAGCCAATTTCTGAAACAACCCTAAAGGACACTGGTGAAGGAAAGTCTTCACAGTGGGCAGAACTTCGGGCAGTGCACATGGTTGTGCATTTTGCCTGGAAGGAGAAATGGCCAGAGGTTCGATTATATACTGATTCATGGGCTGTAGCCAATGGTTTGGCTGGATGGTCAGGGACTTGGAAGGAGCATGACTGGAAAATTGGTGAGAAAGACATTTGGGGAAGAAGTATGTGGATAGAGCTCTCTGAATGGTCAAAGGATGTGAAGATACTTGTGTCTCATGTAAATGCTCATCAAAAGGTGATCTCAGCAGAGGATGAGTTTAATAATCAAGTAGATCGGATGACTCGTTCTGTGGATAGTCAGCCTCTTTCTCCAGCTATCCCTGTTGTTGCTCAATGGGCCCATGAACAAAGTGGTCATGGTGGCAGAGATGGAGGTTATGCATGGGCTCAACAGCATGGACTCCCACTCACTAAGGCTGATCTGGCTACAGCTGCTGCCGAGTGCCAGATTTGCCAACAGCAGAGACCAACATTGAGCCCCCGATATGGTGCTATTCCCCGGGGTGACCAGCCAGCAACCTGGTGGCAGGTTGACTACATTGGACCACTTCCATCATGGAGGGGACAGCGTTTTGTTCTTACAGGAATAGATACTTATTCTGGTTATGGATTTGCCTTTCCTGCACGTAATGCTTCTGCCAAAACTACCATCCAGGGACTTACGGAATGCCTTATCCACCGTCATGGTATTCCTCACAGCATTGCTTCTGACCAAGGAACTCACTTCACAGCCAAAGAAGTGCGACTGTGGGCCCATGGTCATGGTATCCACTGGTCTTACCATGTTCCCCACCACCCAGAAGCAGCTGGCTTGATAGAACGATGGAATGGCCTCTTGAAGACACAGTTACAGTGCCAATTAGGTAGCAATACCCTGGAGGGCTGGGGCAAGGTTCTCCAGCAAGCAGTATATGCTTTGAATCAGCGTCCACTATATGGTACTGTTTCTCCTATAGCCAGAATTCATGGGTCCAGGAACCAAGGGGTGGAAGTGGGAATGATTCCACTCACTATCACCCCTAGTGACCCAGTAGGAAAATTTTTGCTTCCTGTACCCACGACCTTGCGTTCTGCTGGTCTAGACGTTTTGGCTCCAATGGGGGGAGTGCTTTTGCCAGGAGATACAGCAAACGTTCTATTGAACTGGAAGCTAAGACTTCCCCCTGGCCACTTCGGGCTTCTACTGCCTTTAAGCCAACAGGCTAAGGAAGGAATAACAGTAGTAGGAGGAGTGATTGATCCAGACTACCAGGGGGAAATTGGACTTTTTCTCCACAATGGGGGCAAGGAAGATTATGTCTGGAAGGCAGGAGATGCTGTAGGGCGCCTTCTGGTGCTACCATGTCCTATGATTAAGGTCAATGGGAAACTCCAACAACCCAAACCAGACAGGACAATAAATGGCCCAGACCCTTCAGGGATGAAGGTATGGGTCACTCCTCCAGGGAAAGAGCCAAGACCTGCAGAGGTGCTTGCTGATGGTGGAGGAAATACAGAATGGGTAGTAGAAGAAGGTAGTCATAAATATCAGCTGAGGCCAAGGGACCAGTTGCAGAAACGTGGATTATAATAGATAATAACTTTTGTCCTATTTGGTTAAGAATGTGCTTATTTGGGGCTGGAGAGATGGCCTAGCGGTTAAGAGTGCTGACCGCTCTTACAGAGGACTCAGGTTCTATCTCCAGCACCCACATGGCGGCCGAGATCCATCTGAAACTCCAATTCCAGGAGAACTCCAGTTCCAGGGGAATTCGACACCCACTTCTGACCTCCGCGGCATTGCATGACATGGGTGCACACACTTGCATGCAGACAGTACATTCGTACACATACAGAAATAAAAAAAGTTAATAAAAAGAATGTGCTTGTTCATATATATATATATATATATATGTGTGTGTGTATTAAGCAGATACTTGTGTTTTCCCTTTTGAATGTGCCACTGAGATAAGTGTTAAGTGTTGTCATATTTAGGTTATTAGATACTGAAGGACTAAGTGTTCCTCAAGGACATTACCACCTACTCTAAGATATAATGCTTTGCTATTGCACATGAGACACTTATAACATGTTAGGTGGAATTATGACCTTGCCATTGTTTGTAATTGACATTTAAGCATAACATAAGGAGGGGCTATTTATTGGGTGTCAAGCTGGCAAGGGGTAGACTTGTGATGGTTAATCCTGGGTGTCAAATTGACTGGACTAAGGAACAAATAAGAGAAAAAGGATCTTCAGATTGGACCACCTCAACCCGGATGGCCCATCCCAAATGTGGACGTTACCTTCTGCTAACAGGCAGTATAAAAGGCCAAGGCAGAGGGATCTGGTCCCTTTTTTCCTGCGGCTTGCCTCTCTCTCACTTGTGAGTTTGTCTTGCTGCTGTGATCAACCCTTCAGATCCCAGCGTGTACTGAGACCGCAGATCTCCTGGAATCCACCGGGCCTTCAGCACCAGATTGGGACTACTGAGACATCCAGCCTTGCGGACTGAGCAGTTCCCTGGATTCTCAGCCTCTCCAGTGTGGCACAGCTACTGTTGGACTACTTGAGCTCTGTCATTTGAGCAATCAATAAATTGTATATAGCTATATATTCGTCCTGTTGCTTCTGTTTCTTTAGAGAACTCTGACTAATACAGTGACCATGGGAAGGGAAAACCCCAGTGTGGAGCACAAGGGCAGAACAGATGGTTGTTTGGGCTTGCCAAGGAGGAGACTTGAAACATGATATCTTTTAGCATAATAAAGAAAAAAATCATAAGCTGAAGATGCTAAAGCCTATGATATATATGGCATGCATATATGCATATTTTGGAGTAATGTAAATTGGAAGGAACAACAACAACAACAACAACAAAGACTGGGGCAAAGAACTGACTGAAACAGTGAACTTCTGCTCAAAATAGTAAACTTCTGTATCAAAAAATTTAAAAGAGATTGTAAAAAAGATGAAAGACGCTGGGCGTGGTGGCGCACGCCTTTAATCCTAGCACTTGGGAGGCAGAGGCAGGTGGATCTTTGTGAGTTCAAGGCCAGCCTGGTCTATAGAGTGAGTTCCAGGACAGCTGGGGCTACAAGGAGACCCTATTTCAAAAAGACCAAAAAAAAAAAAAAAGATGAAAGACATGTTTGGCAGAATTCATGAGTTCTGGTGGGGGGGCAAGGAAGGGGGCATAGGTCTAGATTTGATTGGAAATTTTGTTTTGTTTTTAATTTATTATTTTCTTATGTGTATGAGTGTACTGTCTGCATGTAGTTTGGTGCACCCATGTTGTGCAATGCCATGGAGGTCAGAAGAGGGTGGCAGATTTCCCTGGAACTGGAGTTAAAGATGGTTCTTAGCTGCCATGTGGGTGCTGGGAATCGAACCCGAGTCCTTTGCAAGAGCAGTCGGTGCTCTTAACCGTTGAGCCATCTCTCCAGCCTGTAGCTCAGCTTTTAATAAGATCTTCCTCTAGATAGTGCTGGCTGATGCCTTCTGAGTCATACAGAATAACACAGTGGAACTTCTCTCCACCACTGACCTTTCTGGGGAAGAATCATGTCTCATCCAAACCTGCAACTGGATTTGAATTAGCGTCTGCTTTTCTTTCTCCCACTAAGGAGTTGATTAAAAAAAAAAAGAGCAAATATTGATTTCTCATAGTAGATGACACCACGAATCATCTTGAGTATGTAAATTTATGTCTTTCCATTTGAAATCTTAAAAGCCAACCTACTATTTCAAGCGCAAAATCTCAAATGTATGTTTTTGTGAAATTCTGAAATATTTAGAGACTTAACATGGAAGCCTAATTTTTTTTTTTGGGGGGGGAGTTTTTTCTTTTTGAGACAGGGTTTCCTTGTAAGCTGTCCTGGAACTCACTATGTAGATCAAGCTGGCCTTGAACTCACAGAGATCCACCTGCCTCAGCCTCCCGAGGGCTGAGATTAAAGGCACGTACCACTATGACCTGCTCATGGAAGCCTAATTTTATTTTATTATTTTTATTATCTATCTATCTATCTATTATCTATGTAGAATCTTTTTTATCATGGTCACTTACAAAGAATCTTTTATATATATTTATCAATCATCTTTTTATTTATGTGTGTGTGTGTCAGAGAGAGAGAGAGAGAGAGAGAGAGAGAGAGAGAGAGAGAGAGAGAATGTGGCCTAAGTATGTGTAAGCATGCGTGGGCCTGTGTGTATGAGTATAGACAAGGACACTGAGGGTTCTGCTCTCTCGCTCTCTACCTTATTCCTTGTGACAGGGTCTTTCACTGAACCTGGAGTTAGGTTGGTGGCTAGCAAGCCCCAAAGATGTTCCTTTCTCCACCCCCATAGCACTAGGGTTACAAGGTATACACGTGGCCATACCCAGCTTTTTTCTTGGTGGCTAAGGGTTCAAACTCTGGTCCTCAGGTCAGTAATACAAGTTTCATGACTGATCCATCATTTTCTTTAGATAATGTCTCATTGTCTCAAAGACTTAAATGCTATTTTATTTTTTCACAACCCATCTTGTAACCATTGTTGTATTAAACAATCCTTTTTTTTTTTTTTTTTTTTTTTTTTTTTTTTTGAGACAGGGTCTCCCTTTAGTCCCAGCTGGCCTGGAGCTCACTCTATAGACCAGGCTGGCCTTGAACTCACAGAGATCCAGATGCCCAACTCTGGGAAAACTAGGGAGAAACAATTTTATAAAGGTGTTCTAGTTCCCTTTCAATTGCTGTGACAAAACACTCTGACCAATTCCAACTTGGGGAGGAAAGGGTTTATTTGGCTTACATCTCCTGGGTTCATCACTGAGGGAGCCCACCATAGGAACTCAGGGCAGGAACCTGGAGGCAGGAGCTGAAGCACAGGCCGTGGAGGAATGCTGCTTCCTGGCTTGCTCCCCTGGCCCATGCCCAGCCTGCCTTCTTTTTTTTTTTTTTTTTAGACAGGTTCTCCCTTTAAGTCCCAGCTGGCCTGGAGCTCGCTCTGTAGACCAGGACACGTGGGGCTACAGGGAGACCCTGTCTCAAAAAGACCCAAAAAACCCAAAAACAAAGCAAAACAAAAAATTCAAGTGTTAACTTGAATGTGAAGATCAAAGTCCTGTCCTGCAATGGCACTTAAGGGAGGGCACTTTGCTTTGTGTTCTAGTTTCCTTTCAATTGCTCTGACCATTTCCAACTTGGGAAGGAAAGGGTTTGTCTATATCTCCTGGGTCACAGCTCATCACTGAGGAACCCCAACATAGGAACTCAGGGCAGGAATCTGGAGGCAGGAGATGAAGCAAAAGCCATGGAGGAATGCTTCTTACTGGCTTGCTCCCTGGCCAGTGCTTCTTATACAATACAGAACCACCTGTCCAGGGGTGGTACCACCCACAGTGGACTGGGCCCTCCCACATCACTCAACAGTCAAGAAAATACTCCACAGACATGGCCACAGGCCAGACCAATGGAGGAAACTCCCCAGTTGAGGTTCCCTCAACCCAGGGGTGTCGTGTTGACACTAAGTCTGTCTAGATCGCTTTGTGAATACAGATTTGGCTCAAGGCTGCTCCCAAGTTGATAGTCACCCTAACAGCTCTCCCAGGAAGGATCTCAATGTGCTGAACAGCTTTAGTGTCAACTTGAAATATCTGGGTAAACCCTTTTCTCCTCAAGTTGGTATTGGTCAGAGTGTTTTGTCATAGCAACTGAAGGGAAACTAGAACACCAGGAAAAGTTTGCTTCAAGTTTTTTGGTGCATCTCTGTTGTGTTACTTTTACTGGGGAGACATGAATAAAAGTCTGTCACTCTAGACAAAACTAATGGCACACCAAAGATCAAAGAAACAATTCCTTTAAAGTCCATTCTGGAACCAACAAGTTTATAGGGTTTGCTTACAGGAACATGAGTGACCCAAAGACACCTGTGTCACCCTAGCTTGGGCAATGATCTCAATGGACTACTGAGATAGCATATAATGGGAAGGGGTTAAGAACACATGGGAAGGAGCTGGACATGGTGGTGCACGCTTTTAATCCTAGCACTTGGGAGTCAGAGGCAGGTGGATCTTTGTGAGTTCAAGGCCAGCCTGGTCTACAGAGTGAGTTCCAGGACAGCTAAGGCTACAGGGAGACCCTGTGTCTAAAAGACCAAAAAAAAAAAAGAACACATGGGAAGGAACCAGGCATGGCGGTGCATGCCTGTAATCCCAGCACTCGGGAGGCAGAGGCAGGCAGATCTCTGTGAGTTCAAGGCCAGCCTGCTCTACATAGTGAGTTCCAGGACAGCTGGGAGGCTACAGGGAGACCCTGTCTTGAAAAGACCAAAAAAAAAAAAAAAAACACATGGGAAGGAAAAGGAGCCTTCAGTAGGAGCCTTGTTGAATTTCAGTACGACAAACAATTGCTGTGTACAGACACAATATTCCTTTTATTTAGAGTTATTTCAAACAAGAAAGTTAAAAGAGCAGTGAACCTTTCTGTAGCCTGAAGCATATATGAACTTTGAGTATGGCCTTACTTCTTTCCCAGTTTTTAAAATATATTTTATTATTATTTTATGTGTGTGTGTATATTGTATGCATGTGTGTTATGTGTGTGGGTGTATTGTCTGCATGTGTGTTTTGCGTGTGGGTGTATTGTCTGCATGTGTGTTAGTGCACCCATGCCATGCAATCCCCTTAGAGGTCAAAAAAAGGTGTTGGATTCCCAGGAACTGGAGTTATGGACGGTTGATAGCTGCCATGTGGGTTCTGGGAATCAAACCCAGGTCCCCTGCAAGAGCAGTCAGTACTCTTATCCACTAAGCCATCTCTCCAGCCCTGACTTCTTTCCCAGTTTTATTTTATTTATTTATTTTTTTGTCTTTTTTTGAGATAGGGTCTCCCTTTATTCCCAGCTGGCCTGGAACTCACTCTGTAGACCAGGATGGCCTTGAGCTCACAGAGATCTGCCTGCCTCTGTGTCCCAAGTGCTGGGATTAAAGGTGTGTCCCACCATGCCCATCTCTTTCCCAGTTTTAAACCTGAACTTTGAGACTACTACAAACAAAACTGTAATATTAATCTACAGTAAAAAACATATTTAACTCCCCTGTACAGCTGTGTAAACTATAGTTTTGTCTAATTGGCTATAATCCTATATAATATATCTCAGTGATCACCCTATGATCTCATTTAAGTTGCCTAGCAACCTTTGAAATGTAACTTCAGAAGCTACCCAAACCATGCATATGGCTATTGTAAAGTGTAACTCCCTCTTGAGAAGTGCAAAACCTTGCTTGTGTGTGTATGATTCTTTCACTGAGTACCTCTTTATCTGCTAACTTTCTTGCTTAAATCTGTGTTAAGCAGTTCTTTTAAAACATTTTTATTTTATGTGTATAATTGTGTTGTCTGCATGAGTGTTAAGTGTACCTGTGTTCTGCAATGCCTGAGGCAGACAGAAGAGGGCATCAGATCCCCTGGAACTACAGTTTCAGATGGTTGTTTGCTGCCAAGGTGCTGGGATTTGAACCTTGATCTTCTGTAAGAACAGCCAGTGCTCTTGATTGCTGAGCCATCTCTCCAGCCCCTAAAAATATCTTCTTAATAAACTCCAACTCTGTTTCATACTGGCTCATCCTGAAATTCTTTTCTGTGGCCAAGAACCCCAGCCTCACTTAAGCAGAGGTCTCTAAAAAGAACTCCTTAGGCTGCTGCAGGCTTCAGCCCTGAGCTGAGTCTCAGTAACACCTGTATACTTTAGTACTCTACCCACAAACCACATATAGGTGGGAGTGGGAATAGAGGGGAGTAGATGATGGAATCCTAAATGAGGGTCTCGGGATGCCCATTCCTACTAGGTGCTGTTAACAGCCTCATTAGTGTTCCCATAGAGCTAGCTAGCACTATATTGTTTTGCTTGTCCTATAGCCATGACTACAAGAACAAGGTATGCACTGCAGGGCACCAAGCTCCTCCCTTTTCCCTGCAGGCAGAGGTCATCTTCTGCCTAGGGGAAATGGCTCACTACAGCACTCTCCTTTAAGCACCTGAACTCTTAGGGGCTTTTCCTGCCTCTTTTGGTCTACCATATCCTATCTTACCACCATAAAAATATAAATGGATTAGGGCTGGAGAGATGGCTCAGCAGTTAAGAGCACCAACTGCTCTTGCAGAGGACCCAGGTTTGATACCCAGCACCCAACCTTCTTTAAGCTGGGCGTGGTGGTGCACACCTTTAATCCTAGCACTCCGGAGGGAGAGGCAGGATGATCTCTGTGAGCTCAAGGCCAGCCTGATCTACAGAGTGAGTTCCAGGCCAGCTGGGGCTATAGGGAGACCTTATCTCAAAGCAAACAAACAAACAAACAAACAAACAAACAAATAAATAAATAAATAAATATGGGAAGACACATGCATAGTGGTGTACACCTGTAGTCCCAGTGATTGGGAGGCAGAGGCAGGCAGATTTCTGTCAATTCAAGGCCAGCCTGGTCTACATAGCGAGTTCCAGGACATCTGGGGCTACAGGGAGACCCTGTCTCAAAAAGACCAAAAAGTAAATAAATAAGTAAATAAAAGTTGAGGTGGGGGGCTGGAGAGATGGCTCTTGGTAAAACTTGTTTCTTATGATCCTTTTCTACAGGAGTTAGGAATGAAATCTGAGAACAATTCAAAATTTAATCCTTTATCCCCCCCCTTTTTTTTTTTGATCTGTTGCCCCAGCTGTCCTGGAACTCACTCTGTAGACCAGGCTGGCCTTGAACTCACAAAGATCCACCTGCCTCTGCCTCCCGAGTGCTAGGATTAAAGGCGTGTGCCACCACCTCTGGCTCCCCCTTTTTTGTTTATATGTATTTTATTTATGAATAATAAATGAGTTCAATTATGGCTTGTATTTGGAGTTTGTAGGAAATGCTATGAAAGACACTAAAAATGGCAAAAAGAGACAAAAATTTTAGATACATAAGATATACCACTGTCAGTTTTTATTTGTGTTGGGACCCCCCCACACTCGATTACAGAGAAAGCAGTTAATAAGTGTCTACAAACAGTTCTAGAAGATTCATTTGTGGTTGTATGTGAGATAATCTAGGTGCATAGGGGTCACAAGGGACCAATGTCTTTGAGTAGTAGCAAAGATAAAGTATGAAAAGTAATGACACAAACATGAACAAATGTAAAATGATTGAAGGAATTTATGTGACTTACATCCATTTGTCAATATTCATTAGGATGGAGATCTCACAGGTTTGATGCCTCTTGGGAAGATATGTGGCATTGCTATGGAATGCCATGTAATCGATGCCTGAATAAACATGGCCTGGCTTTGAGCATCCATTTGAGCCAAGAGGGTCCAGAACCATTCTGAGAACCTGTTCCTTCAGAATTCTCTCAGAACATGCTCATAAGCAAGAGCTTATTCTTTCTTTCATTGAAACAGTATATCCAGCATGAAGTGGGGGAGTAAAAATAGACTGGATTTGTTTGTTTGTTTGTTTGTTTGTGTTGAAATAGGGTCTCTCTGTAGCCCCAGTTACCCTGGAACTCACTATATAGATCAGGCTGGCCTCAATCTCGCAGAGATCTTCCTGTCTTTGTTTCCCAAGAGCTGGGAGTCCTAGACCCTTATCAGAGTATTTGGTCCCTTCTGACCCCTATGCGCTTAGACTATCTCACACACAACCACAAATGGACATTATCAACTTAACCCCATCTCTTGTTTACAACACAAATGGGATAATCTTTGTTGTTTCCAACCAATATCTGCTTTTGCTATATAATAGATATCATGATATGATATATCAATGAACTGGTATATACACCACACAGCCCAAAAAATATATTAATGTTTATCTTGGTCCACGGCGTGAGAGAAGAGATACAATGAAGCCTGTATGGGCGGCGCGCCAGTAGCCCTTTATCCCAGCATTTGGGAGGTATGGAATGTATGCTGAAAAATCTCGTGTGAGTCAAGCCAGGCCGTGGTCCTACAGAGGGATCTCCAGGAGCAGCTAGGTAAGGAAAGGAGGGGTAGACCCTGCGGTCCTGCAAAATAAAAAAAAAAAAAAAAAAAAACAACAAAAAAAGTAGTGGGTATTGAAGTAATGGGTGGGGAAAGGATCATGAAATCTCGTAAGGTACAAGAGGATCTCAAGGCTTAGTGGATGGAGCTGTCGTACATTATAAACGGCTTATGTTTGGATGCCAAGTTAGATAAAGCATTTGTCCATGAGTATGGCTGTAAAAGTCATTCCCACAGGTTCCTCCTTCTTTGTTTATAAAGGGAAGAGAGTAGGGTAAATAAGGGTCATTAACCACAATGATGGGCTAAAATGATAACATGCAGGACAGGATAAAATAATTGTGAGTCTTGAACATTTGCTGTGAGATATGACTTCAGAAGACCAAAAAGCTAAGATGTCAGCAGCAACTTTTTCCTTCTGCGAGGGCCAGCTATTCTATGGTATCTAAATGGTATCATGAATAAACCGAAGTTAATTTAGTGGTTGGCACAGCGAAGTTCCACAGGTAAGACACTTACTTTCATGAGAATGGGACACCTAGCTTCGAAATCCTCAGACATACAATGTTTCAATTGTTCCCATCAGAGTGGGTCAGAAACTAATCAATAGCCATGGTGGCAGGAAGAGGGGTAGGCTTCCTGGACGGTAAGATCAGACGTGATATAAAGGGGAAAAGGTGAATAATGAGATAAGAGACGGGTTAAACTGAGTGGGGGTAATGGGGGGGGCATGTCGATGAGGTGGGGATTGGTGGCAGGGATAAGTTAATACTAAAGGCCTTTAGAAAAAGCCTATTGTGTAGTGGCTGTAAGATTGGCCACGCGCCAGTTAAGAGCGCATAACTGTTCTGACAGAGGACCCGGGTTTTATCAGATCCCCGACACCCCAAAATGGCGGCGTGAGAACGGCGTCGGTGAACTAACCAGAATTACCAAGAGACACCGAGTGTACAGGGGAATCATGACAAAACTGAACACCCATAAAGAAGGGAGAGGAGAAGTAAAAAAGGGAAGAAGGGAAAGAAAGGAGGAAAAAAAAGAGGAGAAGAAGAAAGGAAAGGAAAGGGAGGGAGAGAGGGGAAGAAAGAAGGGGGTGTGTGTTTGGGGAAGGAAGGGAGGGAAAAAGTAAGAGAGGGGAAGAGGAGAGGAAAAGGAGGGGGAGGGGGGCGACCGGAATTCGGCGCATCGGGCATTTGCACGCACGGGGTGCAGCAAAAGCAAAATTGCATGCAGAGCAGGAACGGTTCTCACAGACAAAAGTAAAATAAAATAAAAAAAAAAAAAAAGAAAAAGACATATGGGGCTGGGAGCCCTGGGCAAGATGGCGACGCCCAGCAGTCGGGGCTGTCTAGTATGGCTTTCAAACCCGGGAAAGCCTATATTGAAGCCCAACAAGCCCCTCATTCTAGCCAACCGACACGGAGAGATGGGAGGGGCTACCTGTATCATGGAGATGACAGTGATGATGGCTTGCTGGGTGCTGACTGAATTCCGTGACGAGGCGTGCAGTAAAGAGATCCAGGATTTCTTCGATTGTTCTTCCAAGGCTCAGGAAGCCAGAAAGATGAGATTAATCCAGGATTCCCTGAGATAGCTGGGAGTTTACCTCCCTCCAGAATGACTAAGTTATTACAGAGGTTCCCTAACAATTCTCACCTCAGCTGAAAATGGAGAAATGTCTTTCATTTCTGAAATCTGCAGAAGCGTTTTAGGAATGTTTACATTTGCACTACCATGCATTTTGGAAGAGTAAACACTTTATTTTGCTCTTTGGAATCATGTTATGAATAGAAGTTATGCTTTGTCTTGAAATAAAACTCTAAAGAGAAATTTAAAAAAAGACATATGGAAACCTACTTATAGAAGCTTCTAAAGTATATATACACATATATAAATATATTGTAAAATATATATTTTGTAAAAATATATTAAGCAGGGCATGGTGGCACACGCCTTTAATCCTAGCACTTGGGAGGCAGAGGCAGGTGGATCTTTGTGAGTTCAAGACCAACCTGGTCTACAGAGTGAGTTCTGGGACAGCTGGGGCTACAGGGAGACCCTGTCTCGAAAAAGACCTATATATATATATATGTATGTATATATATATATAATTACCTTACATATATAATTAACATATATATAATTACCTTATAACAGGGAGACATTGCCCCTACTAGAATACCATAGGCTAGTGGCAAGAATGGACTTCCTCTTTGAAAGCTGTTAACCAAAGATCTCAAAGACCCTCAAACAATATTGGTCATTGTCCTGGTCTTGGTTACCCACCAGAACTTTACAGTAAGACCCTATTGTTAAAGATACTCTATACGAGAACTGTAGAACAAATCAGGAGAAATTAAGTTGGTGCTGACTTCAAAGCCTCATCTCTATAAGCTATCTTTCATACTGCTGGAGGAAGTATTAATCATCCATCTTACCTAGCTTTGAATCCTGAAAGCTATAACAACCGGCCTGGCAAGACACACTCACTGATGCAATAGTGGCACAAATATCATGGAAGTAGCAAACTTCTTTCTAATTGGATTCATAGGATGGAGCCCATACCTGACATTGGTATCAGGGCCTAGGAACCTGAGGCTAGACAAGTCACAGGCCACAGGCCATAATAGTATTATTCTGCTAAATAGGTAAAGGGTTTTTTTTTTTTTTTTGTCTTTTTGAGACAGGGTCTCCCTGTAGCTCCGGCTGTCCTGGAACACACTATGTAGACCAGGATGGCTTTGAACTCACAAAGTTCCACCTGCCTCTGCCTCCCAAGTGCTAGGATTAAAGGCGTGCACCACCATGCCTGGCTTTACTTATTTATTTTTTTAATAAGTACAGTTTTATTTTTTATTTTAAATTTTTTATTTTATTTTATTTATTTATTATTTATGTGTGTGAATGTATTGCCTGCATGGAGGTTTGTGCACCTGTGTCGTGCAATGCCTCAGAGGTCAGAAGAGGGCATCGGATTCCCCTGGAACTGGAGTTCTCCTGGAATTGGAGTTACAGACGGTTCTCAGCCGCCATGTGGGTGCTGGGGATCGAACCCGGGTCTTCTGCAAGAGCAGTCGGCGCTCTTAACCGCTAGGCTATCTCTCCAGCCCCAATAATAAGTACAGTTTTAAAGTAACT
Organism: Rhizomys pruinosus; assembly: GCA_009823505.1. NCBI lineage: Eukaryota > Metazoa > Chordata > Mammalia > Rodentia > Spalacidae > Rhizomys > Rhizomys pruinosus. The sequence continues at coordinate 597,084 of VZQC01010618.1, read as the reverse complement.
CCTAAGACTTAGTGTTATACTCATAGATTAAACATCTCTCATTCTCAGCAGGAAGCTTCCTTATGTAACTGTTTAGTTCACTTTTCTGTTGCTGGATAAAACACCAGCCAAGGAACTTTTTTTTTTTTTCTTTTTTTTTTTTTTTTTTCTGTATGTGTAGTGAATTGTACTGTTCTGCTGCCAGTCTGTGCACCCGGTCGTGCAAACGCCGCGGAGTCAGAAGAGGGTCTCGGATTCCTCTGGACTGGAGTTCTTCTGGAATTGGAGCTTCAGACGGTTCTCAGCCGCCATGTGGGTGCTGGGAATCGAACCCAGGTCCTCTGAAAGATCGGTCGGCTTGCGCTAACGCTAGGCCATTCTCCAGCCCCCGACCAAGAACTTATAAAAGAAGGTTATTTGATCTTACGATTGGGGTTCCAGTCCATTGTGGCGGGAGGCGTGACGGCTGGATCTGGAGCAGCAAACCGAGGGTCACATCTCGAAAGAGCACAGGAAAACAGAGAGGAAGCAGAGAGAGCACGAGGCTTGTTAAGCTCACTAAGCCTGCCCCCAGTGACACCACTTCCCCCAGCATGCCACACCTTCTAAGACTCCCAAAAACAGGCCACCAACCGTGAGACAATGTCTTGAATACTCTAAGACCTCCAAAATCAGCGCCACAATGGAGACAAATATCTGAATACTTACAGCCTAGGGGGACACTCATTCAAACCACCACATTCCACTCCTTCTGGCCCCCATGGCTCCTGACCATATAAAAAATGCAAAATGCATTTAGTCCAACCTTAAAAGCCCCACAGTTCTTTACCAGTCTCATGCCATTCAAAGTCCACAGTCCAAAGTCTCCTTTGAACTTAGGCCAATCTCCTAAAACTGTAAGCTCCTGTAAAACAAAAGGCAAATTACATCTCCCACTGTACAGTGGAACCGAATACATTATTCCATTCCAAAAGGGAGGAATAGAGCAAAGTGAGGAAATACTGGAACAAAACAAGACTGAAAACCTGCAGGGCAAACCAAGTCCTGTAGCTTCCAATGCAACTTCTGGGACTTGGACTTCCAAAGGCTTACACGGTCAGCTCTTCCAGCTTTGCTGCAACATATTTCTCTTTCTTAGGCTGGTACCAACTCCCCTATGCAGCTCTCCTTGGCAAAATCTCACAGGTCTGGCATCTCGAAAGTCTTTGGGGTCTCGCTGCCAACAGGCTTACATTCACAGCTTCACGCAATGCTATCAGGGCCTTTTTATTCAGTGGACGCCCCTGCTGTAATCTGCCTGACCTCTTGCTACTCTCTGAAACCATGGAGGAAGAACTGATGACCCCTTCACTCTTGCAAACTTCATGCCTCTAAACAGCAACCCGTGAATGAAATTGCCAAATCTGCTGCAAGTTTGGATGGACCTCTCCTACTTTACCACATTGCCATTTTTTTTCTTGCCCTGGACTTGTGGAGGGTAGCTGGGTGTGGTCTCTTGCCTGAAGGTACTGATTCTTTTGTTTACTTGTAAATCTCCAGGCCTCTCCTTACTGGCTTTAATCTCCTTATGAAAGGGAGCTCTCCTTCACAAGCCTTGGCCCCACTTTAATCTTCCTAGTGCAGTTTTCAGATCCAACCTTCTTCACAGCCTTGCCCCACCCTTAAATTCCTAGTGCAGGTTTTCAGATCCAACCTCTCCTTCACAATGCCTTGTGCCCCCACCTTTAATCTTCCTAGTGCAGTTTTCAGATCCAACTGTACATTCTGCATTTCTTTCTGCCCATCTGCTCTTTTTCACTGTAGATTCTGTATAATATTCACCATTAAAAAACACGCCACCATTTCTACATTAGGCTGTTCTTGAAATATCCTCCGCCCAAAGACATCAGTCATTGCTTCTTCAACTTAGCTAAGGCAAGCATTTGGGCTGTGGGCAACTGCTGCCAGACTCTTTATCAAAAATCCCAGTTGCTGCCTAAGTATTTATTTTCCCCTGGGACCACATCTTTTGCAGCCATGCTTTCTTCCAGGCCTCCACTAGAATGGCCCTTTAAGCTCTGCTTACAATAGTCAACAGCCTTTCCAGCCCAAAGTTCCAAAGTCTTCCACACTTCTCCAAACATACACATGGTCAGGTTCTTCACAGCCAACAGCCCACTCTCTGGTACCAATAACTGTATTAGTCACTTTTCTGTTGCTGTGATAAAACACCAGACCAAGGAACTTATAAAAGGAAGAGTTTATTTGAGCTTACGATTGGCGGTTCCAGTCCATTGTGGCGGGAGGCGTGACGGCTGGATCTGGAGCAGCAAACCGAGGGTCACATCTCGCAAAGAGCACAGGAAACAGAGAGGAAGCAACTGTAGAGCACGAGGCTTGTTAAGCTCACTAAGCCTGCCCCCAGTGACACACTTCCCCCAGCATGGCCACACTTTCTAAGACCTCCAAAAACAGCGCCACCAACTGGAGACAAATGTCTGAATACTCTAAGACCTCCAAAAACAGCGCCACCAACTGGAGACAAATGTCTGAATACTTACAGCCTATGGGGGACACTCATGCAAACCACCACAGTAACTGATGGCGATTAACACAGAGAATCACAACTAACCAATGTACAAAGAATAAGAGGCTTCAGACTATTTATCCTTGAATAGGACACTTTTAAGCATCTACCTCCCACAGTTCAGATATTATTTCAGAAGAGGGGGTGGAAAGAGTGTAAGTAAGAGTCACAGGTAGCAGATGGCCACAAGAAAACAGTTTTTCAGACAGCTGGCCAGTTACTCATATGAACACACAGCAATGGTGACAGCACGCACAAGTCTCACATAAGCTCAAGCCAAACAAAATCTGTGGGTAAGTGGGTAGGAAACCTCAACCTTACCTGAGGAAGTACGGGCAACTAATGGCTGCTGAGAAAGCTGAATCAGTCTCATTGAAGGGTACACTTCCTAGTAAGTGACTAGGCGGCTCCAGTGAATGAACCCATACTGAAGGGCATTTGGGGACACAAATTTGACCTATAGGCCTTTATATATACATACATACATACATACATACATACATACATGCATAAATACATACGTGTGTACATGAAATTGGGTGAGGGTAGTAAGGGAGGTGCAGAGGGGAGGGGATCTAAATATAATCAAAATATAGTATATGAAATTTGAAAAAAATTCAATATCAAAAAAATTATAATAAAAAAGCACTTACTGCTCTTCCAGAGGACCCAGTTTCTATTCCCAGCACCTACATGGCAGCTAACAACCTTCTGAAATTTGAGATCCAGGGGATCTGTAGGGGTGTGAATATATCCCCCATAGACTCCAAGCATTTGGATATTTTGTACCCTGTTGTTGATGCTGTTTTGGGAGGTTTTAGGAGGCATAGCCATACTGAGGAAGCGAGTCTCTGGGGCTGAGCGTTGAGATTTCCTTAGCCTTGCTAGATCTCTGGTTGCTCTCTGCTTCCTGTGGCTGCTTGGAGATGTGATCACTTGGGCTTTCTTTTCCACCCACCTCCTGCTGCCGTGCCTCTTCCACCACTCTGGACCTTTATCCCTGGAACTATAAACTCAAATACACTCTTCCTTTAAAAAAATATTTAAGCCAGGCCTGGTGACACACACCTTTAATCCCAGCACTCTGGAGGCAGAAAGGCAGGCAGATCTTGTGAGTTCAAGGCCACCCTGATCTACATAGTGAGTCCCAGGCCAGCAGGAGTTACAAGGAGACCTTGTTTCAAAAAGACCAAAAAGAAAAAAATATTTATTTTATATATTACTTTTATTTTATGGGTATGAATTTATTGCCTGTATGTATGTAAGTGTATCCAGGTTGTGCAATGCTCATAGAGGTCAGAAGAGGGCATTGGATTCCCCTGGAACTGGAGTCACAGAGGGTTGTTAACTGTCATGTGGGTGCTGGGAATCAAACCTGGGTCCCCTTCAAGAGCAGCCAGCCAGTGCTCTTAACCACTGAGCCATCTCTCCAGCCCGAAATATTTATTATTTTATGTGTGTGAGTGTATTGCTGGCTTGTATGTAAATGCCCCCCTGTTGTGCAGTGCCTGCAGAGGCCAGAAGAGGGTGTTGGATTCCCCTGGAAGTGGAAATATGGATGGTTGTTAGCCACCAAGTGATGCTGAGAATCGAACCTGGGTCCTCCTCTTAACCACTGAGCCATCTCTCCAGCCCGAAATATTTATTATTTTATGTGTGTGAGTGTATTGCTGGCTTGTATGTAAATGCCCCCCTGTTGTGCAGTGCCTGCAGAGGCCAGAAGAGGGTGTTGGATTCCCCTGGAAGTGGAAATATGGATGGTTGTTAGCCACCAAGTGATGCTGAGAATCGAACCTGGGTCCTCCTCTTAACCACTGAGCCATCTCTCTAGCATCAAACTCTTTCTTTTATAAATTCCCTTGGTTACATTGTTTTATCACATAGAAAAGTAAATAATACAGGTTCCAACACTCTCTTCTGGCCTTCAAGGGCACTGTGCACACACTATACATTTACATGTATGCAGGCAAAACATTCAAATACATAAATTTTCTTAGTCAGAAAACCAGGATGAGTTTGACTGTGGATAAGGCTATGTATAGAGATAAATATTGTTAAGAAGGAGTCTGCTTATGAGCCAAGATGGCTTGAAACAATAGTGGAATGGCTTGACCCATATAGTGAGAGCTGGTGAATAAATTAAAGGGTTGATTTGGGAATTGTTTGGTTGAGGACAAGTAAAAGTTCCACCTGCTAGGTGATAGTTGCTTCTGGGGTGAGAGTGAAGGTGAAGGCAAATAAGTGCAGATTGGGCAAGTAAGAAAGCAGGTGAGGGGCTGGAGAGATGGCTCAGTGGTTAGGAGCGCTGATTGCCCTTACAGAGGACCCAGGTTTGATTCCCAGCACCTACATGGCGGCTAAGAACCATCTTTAAGCCAGGTGTGGTGGTGCACGCCTTTAATCCCAGCACTTGGGAGGCAGAGACAGGAGGATCTTTGTGAGTTCAAGGCCAGCCTGGTCTACACAGTGAGTTCCAGGACAGCTGGAGCTACAGGCAGACCCTGTCTCAAAAAAAAAAACAAAAAAAAAAAAAGCAGTTGAACGCAGAAAATGGATAAATAAATGGTAAGGCACAAGCCCAGGCTGCCAAGGAAGTTTTGTGCTTGTTGTCTTACAACTTACACTTGTGTGTGTTGGGGATATACCTTAATTCCCGTTTTCCTTGGAACTTCTCTGGGCTCTGCTCTGTGAGTTCAGGACAGAGAGCTTCTTCCTCACATGAGACACCACAATGTGATGGTGTGATGCTACCTTACAGCCATGTCTGAATAACAACAACCTGACTCAGCATTCATTTCAAGCAAGAGTGGTACCCAAACTGCTCTTCGAGCTTGTTCCTTCAGATTTCTCCTGGAACTGTGCTCTTAAAGGCCTTGCTTTCTCTTTGTTGGAATGGTACATCCAGCATTACATTAGAAAAGGCTAAGTTGTCTTCTCAGATTATGTCCCTTTTGACCCCTACAGACCTAGAAGAGCACACACATATCTACAAATATCTTCTCAGTCTAGATGGCCTAGTGGTTGGGAGCGCCGACCGCTCTTGCAGAGGACCCGGGTTCGATCCCCGGCACCCACATGGCGGCTGAGAACCGTCTGAAGCTCCAATTCCAGGAGAACTCCAGTTCCAGGGGAGTCCGAGACCCTCTTCTGAACTCCGCGGCGTTGCACGACACGGGTGCACAGACTTGCATGCAGACAGTACATTCATACACATACAGAAATAAATAAAATTAATAAAAAAAAAAAAAAAAAAAAAAAAAAAAAAAAAAAAAAAAAAAAAAAAAAAAAAAAAAAAAAAAAAAAAAAAAATTAAAAAAAAAAAAAAAAAAACAAACAAATATCTTCTCAGTCTAATCCCACCAGTTGTCTGTAACACAAACGTTATTCTGGGTGAAAGCAAGGAAGGATCGTGAGGAATTTAAAGGTATATGCTTAAATTACAAGAGGAGCCCAAGTCCTAATGAACTTGTTTAAGCTGAGATGGTGTTTTGGAACTCATTCTCACATATAAGAATAATGAATACATAAGAAAATTCTGGAAATAGCTTTGTAAAAACTATTGGTTTTTTGGGGGGTCTTTCTTTTTTTTCAAAGCCAATTTTTTTAAATTGAAGCTTTGTGCATTTTTGTTGTTGTTGTTGTTTTTATAATTTTTAAAAATTTATTCTTGTATGTGTATGAATGTACTGTCTGCATGCAGGTTTGTGCACCCGTGTCCTGCAGTGCTGCGGAGGTCAGAAGACGGTGTTGGATTCCCCTGGAACTGGAGTTAAAAACGGTTCTCAGCCGCCATGTGGGTGCTGGGGATCGAATCCGGGTCCTCTGCAAGAGCAGTTGGCACTCTTAACCACTAGGCCATCTCTCCAGGCCCTGTTGTTTTGTTTTGAGACAGGGTCTCCCTTTAGTCCCAGCTGGCCTGGAGCTCACTATGTAGACTAGACTGGCCTTAAACTCACAGAGATCTTCCTGCCTCTGCCTCCCAAGAGTTGGGATTAAAGGCATGCACCACCAGGTCCTGTTTTAAAAATGGCATGGGGCTGGAGAGATGGCTCAGTAGTTAAGAGCGCCGACTGCTCTTGCAGAGGACCCAGGTTTGATTCCCAGCACCCACATGGCGGCTAAGAACCGTCTTTAACTCCAGTTCCAGGGGAATCTGACGCCCTTTTCTGACCTCTGTGGCATTGCACGACACGGGCACACCAACCTACATGCAGACAATACACTCATACACATAAAAAAGAATAAATAAAAATAAATAAATAAATAAATAAATAAATAAATAAATAAAATAAAATAAATTAAAAAATAAAAATGGCTCTTAGCCGCCATGTTGATGCTAGGAATCGAACCTGGGTCCTCTGCAAGAGCAGTCAGTGCTCTTAACCATTGAGCCATCTCTCAAGCCTCAAAACTACTGTTTTTTAAGGTATTTATTATTTAAGATATTGATACTTTACTTCTGTTTTCATTTTTTTTATTGATTTTTTTTTTAAGACAGGGTCTTGGCCAGATGTGATAGCACACGTCTTTAATCCCTTGTGAATTCAAGGCCAGCCTGGTCTACATAGCCAGCTCCAGGCCAACTGGGACTAAAGGGAGACCCTATCTCAAAAAGACCAAAAAAAAAAAAAATTAAATAAATAAATAAATAAATAAATAAATGAATGACAGGGTCTTATGTAGTCCAGCCTGGCCTCAAACTGTCTGAGGCTGGCCTTGAACATCTGTTCCTCTTGCCTCCACCTCCCAAGTATTTATATTACTGTGTCTGATTGTTTCTGGTCTTTGAAACAGGGTCTCACTATATAGCATCGGCTAGCCTCAAACTCAGGATTCTCCTGCCTTTCTGTTCTGAAGTACTTTACTTTTGAAAGAAACCCATTTTAAAAACTAAAAAAATAGAATGGCATGGTAGTGCATGCCTTTAATCCCAGCATTCAGAAGGCAGATGCAGGCGGATCTCTGGGAGTTCAAGGCCAGCCTGGTCTACATAGTGAGTTCCAGGACAGCTGGGGGTATGGGTGGACCTTGTCTTGAAAAGACAAAAAAGCCAGGCGTGGTGGCGCACGCCTTTAATCCTAGCACTTGGGAGGCAGAGGCAGGCGGATCTTTGTGAGTTCAAGGCCAGCCTGGTCTACAGAGTGAGTTCCAGGACAGCTGGGGCTACAGGGAGACCCTGTCTCGAAAAGACCAAAAAAAAAAAAAAAAGATCAACTATAAAAAAAAGTACTTTCTTATTGATTCCTTGATATATAAGAAATAGCAGGATGGTAATCAATTATGTATATCACTTAGTGGTTTTTAGGTGCTGTAACATTTAAAATTGCCCTTAGTACAAGCTTTCTCCCAAGAAAGTATCACTGAAAGCTCTGCCCGTAATTTATTATAAACTTAGATGATATTTGCAGTCAAATTCTACTTAATACCTAGATGATCATTCGGTTTCTATCTATCTGGTTTAAAGTCTTAAGTCCAAGAACCAGTTTTGCTATTTTCCCTGATTGAATGAGTGGCAGGTCTGGCCCTTTGTATGAGTAGAATGGCCATACTGATTGGAACGACAGAATTAAACTGACTGATCCAGAACAATCAATGTAGGAGCCTGGAAATAACAAGTCCATTGTTTTAGAAAAGCGAAAGTTTTTTTTGTGATTTGCAAAGATGATACTATTTGCCAGTCTGAAATATTCTTTATATTATTTTTAAGCATGTGCCTAGGCCATGCCAAGGCTTAATTAGAGATAGTTGAAGTAAATACTTGTAATATGGTGGATCATAAGAAGCTAAAATCTTTAGGTTGATGAAAAGACTGAAAATTTTTTAAAAAGACTGAGTGTGTGTGTGTGTGTGTGTGTGTGTGTGTGTGTGTGTGTTAGTAAGAGGAATGGATTTGCCAACTACTTTAGTTCTTACAAATTATATTGAGCCAACGAAGCTAACAACGGAGGCAGTGTAGGAATCAGTTCAGCAGAGAAACTGCAATAAAACTGCAGATGTCTTGGATATTGAAAAGTAGGAATTGGCACGAAGTGTTTATTAAGCTCTATCTAAAATTAGACCAACCGTTTGTCTGGTTTTGAAATTTGGCTTCTGGACAGAAAAAATAAAGTAGAAATGAGTTCTTAAACTATTTTATACTGATGAAATTATTTCCACAAGTTGCAACCTAAAGAAAAATATATACATCTTTGTTACTCTAATTGATCTGAATAGAAATTCTCAGGCAATTTCACTTCTGTAATCTTCTGTAAGTGATCAGTTGGAGATGTTTTATAGAACATGGTCTTTCTCTGACTAATGCTAAGAGCTCCTTGTTTATATGAGAGGATGTGGTGTGGCATTGACTACAAAAGCTCAGCTCAGAGTCTAGCTTTATACTTAGATGTTTACAGTAATGTAGCAAGGATTAGCAGACACTCCATATACTTTCTTGATTTATTGAGTAGTAAAACCAGGAACAAAGAAATGAGAGAAATCAGAAATTTGATGACAGAATAGAGGCTTTGATTGAAACCAGTTCAGGAAGATAGTTAACTGCTCCCAAAAGTATTTATAAAAGTCCTGGGCATAAACTGTATATTTGAGACACATTTGGATTGATATTACGAATAGTTTGATGTATAACACATGCTCACAGCAGCAGTATTCCTGACAGCCAAAAGGAAAACACGGCCCAAATGTTTATTAATAGGGGAAATGGAAAAAGAATTAAAGTATATACATTTAATGGAATACTATTTGGCCATAAAAACAGTAAAATGCTGATACATGCTATAACGTGGAGAAGCTTCAAAATTTTAAATGCTCAGTGAGAGAAAAGAGACAAGATTCCATCTCTGAAACATTCAGAATATGCAAATCCACAGATAGAGAAAGCACACTTGACATTTAATAATGGGAACGGAGAATGGAGAAGGGATTGACGAGTATAAGATTCCCAATTAGAGTGGTGAAAACTTTTTGGAACTAGAGAGGGGGTAGATGTATGTGAGCTAAATATACTGAATTCTTCATGTTTGGGGCTTATTTGTTTAGTTTAGTTTTGTTTTGTCTGAAACACAATCTTGCTTTGTAGCCCAGAGCAAGGCACTGGCCTGGAACTCACTATGCAGTGCAGGTTGGCCTCAAACTTGTGATTATCCTTCCTCAGCTTTCCAAGTGATGTGATTATAGACATGAGTTGAAATGCCTTGCTGAATTTTTTTACTTTAAAATGGACAATTTGGGGGTTAGTGAGATGTCTCAGTAGGAAAAGGTGTTTGCTACCAAACCTGACAATTTGAGTTGGATCTTAGGAACCCACATGGCAGAAGAAGAGAATGGACTCTTAAGTGGTCCTCTGAGCTCCACACATGCTCTGTGGCATGCACCCCCCCCACATGCAAATAAAGAAATAAAAGAAATAAAAAACTGTCCATAACTCCAATTCCAGGAGAACTCCAGTTCCAGGGGAATCCGACACCCTCTTCTGATATCCGTGGCATTGCATGACACGGGTGCACAAACCTACATGCAGACAGTACATTCATACACATAAAATAAATAAATAAATAAATAAATAAATAAATAAATAAAATAAGTAAAAATTAAAAAAAAAGAAATAAAAGTACAACAAACAATTTAAATATAAGAAAGTTAAAAACAAAATGGAGCCGGGCGTGGTGGCGCATGCCTTTAATCCTAGCACTCGGGAGGCAGAGGCAGGTGATCTCTGTGAGTTCAAGGCCAGCCTGGTCTACAGAGTGAGTTCCAGACCAGCTGGGACTACAGGGAGACCCCATCTCGAAAAGACAAAAAAAAAAAAAAAAAGGATAATTTGTGTGTGTGTGTGTGTCTTTTTGAAACAGGGTCTCCTTGTAGCTCCAGCTGTCCTGGAACTCACTGTATAGATCAGGCTAAACTTGAACTCACAGAGATCTGCCTGCCTCTGCCTCCTCAGTGCTGGGATTAAAGGTGTGAGCCACCAAGCCTGGCTTAAAATGGATAACTTTTTTTGTCATATGAATTTCACCTAAAAAAAAAAAACATTTCAGAATGAACAAAAGTGAATGCAGTTAGCACTCAAGGCCTAGTCAGCGTACTGCCTGGAAGGCAGTAGCATTCAACAAACCCTCCTTGGGCAATGGATGCAAAAGCTACAACCCCTTTCCTGCAAGGTTTCTTTTCAGAAGGGTGTCTTCTGGGTATGTGGACCCCTCCACCCCATGGCTACTCTTGACTGTCAATTTGACGAGATTTAGAATCACATTGAGATGCACTCCTGTTTGTTCTAATGGGACTTTTTCTAGAAATGTTGAAATGCCTGAGAACTAAGTATGGGTGGCTGTTTCCTTGGACTGGAAGTCTTGACTGAATGAAAAGAAGGAAGTGAGCTGACTGTAAGCATTCTCTGCTTCCTGTGAGGGTGCAAAGGGACCAGCCACTGTGTGTTCTGCTGCGTCGCCTTCGAACCCATCATGGACTGTCCGCTCCAATTGTGAGCCACAGTAAACCCTTTCTTAAGGTGCTTTGTCAGATATTTTGTCACAGCAGTGAGAAAATCAATATAACCCTTTCTAGAAACAGTGAAATGAGAAAGCAGCATGAAAATCAGAATTTAGATTTTACTTGTTTATTTTGGGGGAGCATGGCACACACAGAGGCCAGAAGACAATTTACACAGATTGTCTCCCTCCACCATGTTGGTTTTGGGTATCAAATTCAGATTTATGCAACAAACACTTTTACTTGCTAAGCAATCTGTGCAGACCTAAAATCAGAATTTAGAAGGGAAAGGTGTGTTAGCTAACAAATAGTCTAGTCTTAAGGCTGAACAGATGACTCAGTGGTCTAGTGCACTGACTGCTCTTGCAGAGGACCCAGGTTTGGTTCCCAGCACCCACATGGGAGATAATAACTGTCAGTAACTCCAGTTCCAGGGAATCCGTTGCCCCATTCTAACCTCCATGGGCTTTGCAAGACACAGGTGTACCTACGTACATACAGGCATAACATTCCATACACATTAAATAAAAATATAAAAAACAAATAAGCCCAAACCAAATAATCTAATCTCCTTATTCACAGTTCAGAAAGCTGAGGCTCACAGACGTGACCATCCCTAATTAAATAACAGAGCCATTAGTTTCACCCATAGTCCAAAATTAAGACCACAGCCTTCTAGCACTTCTTTAGCTCTCCCTCACTGCGTCAGCCTTGACCTCGAGCCCCTGGGAAGGGTGGGTCGGAGGAAAGAATTGGCCAGACAATAGCCATAATGAACTTAGTTTTGTTGTGTGGATCAGGACTCCAGCCATATTTGGGTGTGGAGAGAACACAGCTGTTGTTAAGAGGAGGACAAGCAAAGTGGGTGGTGAGTAAGTTATCAAAAGTATGAAGCACATGTGTCCCAGTGCTGGATACAGTTCCCATTCCCAGGAGGCAGATACCTACAATTATAACCCCTTTTATAAGGGAGGTTATTTAGCTTAAAAGATGAAAGCCAAGAAAATAAGGCCATGTGACCCTCATAAATTTATTAAAAATGTTGAAATTTGATAGACTTTTGAATCAAGGTTTATTTCAGAGGAAAACTGACCAACAGTAGTTTTTACTCTTGCATTTTCTAAGAACTCTGTTTGAATGTGTTTTTAAAAATTTCCTACAAAGACACTACTTTGAAATTTCAATTTTATTTTATTTTATTTTTATTTTTTTATTTTTTTGTCTTTTTGAGACAGGGTCTCCCTGTAGTCCCCACTGTCCTGGAACTCACTCTGTAGACCAGGCTGGCCTTGAACTCACAAAGATCCGCCTGCCTCTGCCTCCCAAGTGCTAGGATTAAAGGTGTTCGCCACCATGCCCAGCTGAAATTTCAATTTTAAAACATTCATCATGGGTCTGGAGAGATGGTTCAGTGGTTAAGAGCACTGACTACTCTTGTCGAGGACCCAAGTTTGGTTCCCAACACCCACATGGTGGCTAACGACAGTCCATAACTCCAGTTCCAGGGGATCCAACACCCTCTTCTGGCCTCCACAGGCACACATGACACAGGTGCACTTATATACATGCAGGCCAAACACTCATACACGTAGAGTAAAAATAATAAATAAAATATTTTTCTCTTTCTTTCTCTCTTTCTTTCTCTCTCTCTTTCTTTCTTTCTTTCTTTCTTTCTTTCTTTCTTTCTTTCTTTCTTTCTTTCTTTTTTTTCTTTGTCTTTTCGAGACAGGGTCTCCCTGTAGCCCCAGTTGTCCTGGAACTTGCTCTGTAGACCAGGCTGGCCTTGAACTCACAAAGATCCACCTGCCTCTGCCTCCCAAGTGCTAGGATTAAAGGCGTGTGCCACCACACCTGGCTTAATAAAATATTTTTTTAAAAAGAATAATAGAGTATTTCACTTCTCTTTTGAATGCAATAAAAGAAAATGGAGCTTTTGAAGTGTGCATGTGTATTTGTCTATGTGTATACATGTATGTGCGTGCATGCATGTATGTGTATATGAGTGTATGTGTGTACATGTGTGTTTTAAAGCTCATTGTGGATAGAAATGTGCCTAGGACTGTGATACTGAGACGGGAGCACTTCACTAGCCAGAAACTACTCTTGGTTTTGGTGGGAGATTATTTGAAGGGTTTCTTTGGGTGGGGGAGGTCAGCCTGTTTGATGCCTGGAGTGGAAAGAAACAAAGGCTGTCTGATGGAGAGGGTAGTAATCCCATCAGGGGAGCCCATCATTTTACTTTGTGCAGGCTGAAGGGTCTGCAGTCTATGGCTTTCTTTCAAAGACTGAACTCTGTGGAATCATGGTGTCTTTGTCAACAGTAGTCCAGGCATGCTTACTTAGCAAACTCTTTCTTCCACGAATCTCAGGATCATTGTTCACTGTATCGCACAAAGCACCTTACCAAGAGCCCCGTGGAGTCACTAAGATGAATGCACATTTCTTGTCAGCGTCTTACTTGGATTTAATCCTCTTTTCTCCTTTTTCTTTCTTTTTCGATATTTTATTTTTTCACGTATTGTCAGTTGAATCTGTTTTCTATTTCCCCACCCCCACCCTCTCTTGAGGATGCTAGGATATTTTTCAAGGCCTAATATTTTAAATGTCCACATAGTATTTTCCGATTTGGTGATTTCTACCTTAAATACACACAGAAAAACAAAGCTAACTTTCATCATTTTCTAACACCATTCACAGCCATAGACCATGACCTTCATCTCTTCCTAGGTCTGATGCCCATGCTGCATTTTCTTTTTTTGTTTCCTTCTATCATTTTCTAGTGCTGTCCAGGTGACCTTTTCTATTGACATAACTCTCCCATATCCTTTCTTTTATATGGATATTCAATAATTTTGCTACTATTAATGATTGTTTTGGCAGTAACTGTAAAACTTGAATTTTAGTGACTTACCGATAGTCCAATTTAGCGGAATTCCTTGAATTACTCTCTCAACACTTAGTTTAGTTCCTGTTTTGTTTATTGTTGTTTGTTTTTTTCAAATTTAGCTCTGGAATAGGGCCAACCCTTTCCCTGGTGGACATAGCAGTCCCCTGAACTCTTGGGCACTGCCGTCTTTTGCAGCTACTCATGTCTAAACTTCGCTCATTGCGGATTTCCTCGGTATAGTGGCAGGGCCTGCAGTCTCCAGTGCAACGAGCTAAGTTCTCTATTACAGATGCTTTTCTGATGCACAATCAGCAACACAGTGTTGGGTGGGAAAATGCCATGAAAACAGAAACAAATGTAGAAAACTCTTGGCTTCTAGGCAGCACTTGTGGGAATAATAAACAGTTACGGGACAACATGAGACTCACTTATACTTATTAGAAGGCTGCTGGGCTCTGTGAATGCCTTGTATTTAGGCCTTGATTTGTGAGAAGGTCTTTAATATGCTTAGGAATACAGAACTTCCATGAGTGTCTGTGTGTCTATGTGTACACAAGTGCAGTTGTGTGGAGGCCAGAGATCAATGTCAAGTGTTTTCCAGTATCACCTACTACGTTACTTCTTGAGATAGGGTCCCTCACTGATTGCCTAGGCTAGCTGGCCAGTGGTAACCCCAGGACCTGCCTGTTTCCATCCTCCTTACCCTCAGGACTATAGATACAGATATGACCATTCCTGCCCCTTTATGTGGGTGTCAGGAATTGAACTCGGGACCTTATGCTTGCCCAGCTGGCACATTATGCACTCAACTATTTTTCAACTGCCACATGGGTTCCTTTCCACCAAGAGCGTATATATGAGTATTCTTTTTTTTTTTGGTCTTTTCGAGACAGTGTCTCCCTGTAGCCCCGGCTGTCCTGGAACTCACTCTGTAGACTAGGCTACCCTTGAACTCACAGAGATCCGCCTGCCTCTGCCTCCCAAGAGCTAGGATTAAAGGCGTGTGCCACCACGCCCAGCATTTATTTATTTCTGTATGTGTATCAATGTACTGTCTGCATGTAAGTTTGTGCACCCGTGTCGTGCAATGCCGCGGAGGTCAGAAGAGGGTGTCGGATTCCCCTGGAACTGGAGTTCTCCTGGAATTGGAGTTTCAGACGGTTCTCG
>VZQC01010618.1:561180-581761 GCA_009823505.1 Rhizomys pruinosus | reverse complement strand
GGTGGCACATGCCTTTAATCCTAGCACTTAGGAGGCATAGGCAGGCAGATCTCTGTGAGTTCAAGGGCAGCCTGGTCTACAGAGTGACTTCCAGTACAGCCAGAGCTACAGTGAGACACTGTCTCAAAAAGACCAAAAAAAAAAAAAAAAATTCAGTGTGTGTGTGTGTGTGTGTGTACATGAGTGTGCCATGGTGTGCATATGGAGGTCTGAGGACACTCGCAAATAGGTTCTCTACTTCTACCAACTGGCAATCCAACTCTGGTCATCAGCATTGAGGGTCAAGCACTTTTACTTACTGAGCTATCTCTCCAGCCTGGTATATGAGTATTCTAATGAAGAAGAGTAAAAATACTTTGGATTTCCAGAAGCCCTTTTGTTACAGGACATCAAATTACTCTCCCATTGACAAAGAAAATCTCTAAAAAGAAAACTAAAAGAGTCCTCCTCCCCTAAGATCATTCTAATAATTGAGACGTTAAACTATGCACATAAATCAGTTGACTAGATATTCTAAACAAGGCAGGTAGCTGAACTGCGACATTAACTTTATGTCAGCCAGATGAAGGTGTTCAAACTCATAAGCTAAAGTCTACTTTCCCCTGCGTGGTTAGGCATCATTCAAACCATTGAGTTTAGCTAGATGGCCCATAGCTGATTGGGGGCTTATTGGTTTTCCATAAATATATACACATACGTATTTCATAACACTATTACAATTTTATTTAAAATATTTCATAAAAGTATAATTGTATGTAAAGGATATGAAACTTTATAATGCATAACACTGAGTTATATTTTAGACACTGGATATAGCAGAGTAACTGTCTACATTTTGTAAAGGCACCATTTTATGTAGTGCCTGTGGGAGATTACCTTGGTTGCTAATCGAGGTGAGGAAGGTGCACCCACTATGGATGGTACTCTTTCCTCACTGATACACCACATTGTAGACCTTCTGAGCAGCAGCAGGCCTTCCTCGTTCTCTGCTCTAGACACAGTATGGCCAGCCAGCTTCCTGTTCCTGCGGCTGCCTTCCCTGCCTGCCACGGTGTCCTTCCCACTACAGCTGTACCTCCGGACTCGTAAGTCAAAATACACCCTTTCTCCCTGAAATTGATTTTTAAAAAGCAGAGTATTTTAGCACAGCAAATAGAAATATCATGAAGACAGTCACATGCTTGTTGAAGTTAAGGGAGTCTTGTATGTTTTTTAATACTTATTTAATTCTCAGTTGCAATTACAGCAAAAGTACAATGAAAATGACATTATCTGGATTACTCTCAGGAGACTAATGGAGGGAAAGAACTGAAACTTAAGATAAGAATGGTTCTTAACAGAGAGGAGAGTGAGACATTTATGTCATTATGTAAATGCATAACAAAATAATCTGTCATTAATTAACATAAATTGCAGACCAAGTAAATTACTAATTCAGTGTAAATGAGCTCACCGTATAACCAGTTACTTGGCATTCAGTTATATTGCACATATTTAATTCCATTTTATTTTTGGTTAAGAATGAATGTAGGGCTGGAGAGATGGCCTAGCGGTTAAGAGTGCCGACCGCTCTTGCAGAGGACCCGGGTTCGATCCCCAGCACCCACATGGCGGCCGAAAACCGTCTGAAACTCCAATTCCAGGAGAACTCCAGTTCCAGGGGAATCCGAGACCCTCTTCTGACCTCCGCGGCATTGCACGACACGAGTGCACAAACCTGCATGCAGACAGTACATTCATACACATACAGAAATAAATAAAAAATTAAAAATAAATAAATAAAAAAGAATGAATGTAGTATTTTTAATCAAATCTTTGGGGAAACAATGGCTTCCCCAAAATAATAAAAAGGTAAAATAATAATAAATAAAAGACAGAAAAACCAGTTATTTGATTATGTAAATGAGTTACTGACTTCTGAAATTTTTTTTTTTTTTTGGTCTTTTTGAGACAGGTTCTCCCAGTAGCCCCAGCTGTCCTGGAACTCACTCTGTAACCAGGCTGGCCTTGAACTCACAAAGATCCTCCTGCCTCTGCCTCCCAAGTGGGCTTAAAACCGTGCCCCACTGTACCTGGCCTAAAATTTTAGAAAATTCTAACAAAATACCTCTCTTCTAATATATAACTGTTTAGAACCTTCCCCAGATTTTCAGGATCAAAGGTCATTAATATTGCTGTCTATACATAAACACTCAGATTTATCTGAATGCTTTGGTTTTTGTTGCTTTCATTCCATTTAACATCTGGATTTTTTCCCCTAAAGAATACTCTTTAGGATAGACGTGCAAGTGATTCTCTTAGTTTTTACTTGTTTGAAAACATGCTTATTTTCCTTCATTATTGAAGAAAAGTTTCATTGCCTGCAAATTCTTACTTTGGTCATTTTCCCCCCAGTGGCTTGAGGTAATCAAACTATTGTTTTCTGATTTCCTTTGTTTCTGTTGAGAAATCTTTTGTTGGCTCTTAGTAAACTAGTCATATGCCACATAACATTTCAGGTCAGTGCAGACAACATATATGATGGCCCCATGAGATTTTAAAGAGATCTATTGCCTCATTATGCGTTAGCTATCATACCATCACAGGAGAATACATTCTTTTTTAGAACATAGTAATTTTTATTTGCTGATGAATGAGTTTCTAATATAGGTTTCTTTCTCAAGCATTTTTCATCTTATTAAAAAGCAAAGGCCAACTGGTCCTCGGACTCTGATCCATCTTCGTCTCGATTAATCTGCAAATAGCACAGTTCATAGGTCTCCTTGTCAGATGCAACCCCATGGAG
Organism: Rhizomys pruinosus; assembly: GCA_009823505.1. Classification (NCBI taxonomy): domain Eukaryota; kingdom Metazoa; phylum Chordata; class Mammalia; order Rodentia; family Spalacidae; genus Rhizomys; species Rhizomys pruinosus. The sequence goes on along the minus strand of VZQC01010618.1, from coordinate 578,976 downwards.
ACAGCCATGAAGATTCTTTTCTTTTCATTTTTTTTTTTGAATTGCTTTATTTTTTTATTTTTTTATTTTTAAGGGATTCTACAATATAATGACACAGTTGTTTGCAGATAACATTGATGTTACTCAGTATGTCATACAATTAGGTAATTGGTGCATTTTACAAGTATCTATGTCCGGGGCTGGAGAGATGGCCTAGCGGTTAGGAGCGCCGACGCTCTTGCAGAGGACCCGGGTTCGATCCCCAGCACCCACATGGTGGCCGAGAGCCATCTGAAACTCCAATTCCAGGAGAACTCCAGTTCCAGGGGAATCCGACACCCTCTTCTGACCTCCGCAGCATTGCACTACACGGGTGCACAAACTTGCATGCAGACAGTACATTCATACACATACAGAAATAAATAAAATTAATTAAAAAATTAAAAAAAAAAAAAAAGTATCTATGTCCAAATTTTGAACAACCCAAGGTTCCCATAGTCCAGTTGGAAAAGCTTGTATGCACGGGCATATTGATCAGTTAGGAGTCCAGACTATATTCCTGTAGTCTCACGATTCACCCCTATCTCTCTGCAGACCTTACAATCTACCACGCCTCCTCTTCTGCAGTTTGTTCCCTGGGCTTTGGGAAAGGGGCATAAGTGGGTGAGAAGAAAACAGTCTAATTTCTTTGGAGTTGTCATTTGTCCAGTCTGTTCAGGTTGTTTCCCTTCATGGGTTGACAGCTTTTCCGGTGATACCCTTTTTAGTCATACTAACAAAGCACAAGCTATTGGATGTACAGGCATTTAAGCAGTACCAATTATTATGTCAAGCTAAGCTGTGAGCATAGACACAGATGCTTGGATGGTATGCTAATCCGCAAACTGTGGTTTCTCTATAAAGGGTGACAAGTTCTTATTGTGGCTTATAACATCTCCTAACCACTAGAGGGCATAAGCTTTTGGCATCCGCTGTGAGTTATTCCTCCAAGGAGAGAGCTAATAGCCAAATAGATTTGGGATATATATATAGACACTTGGCTGCCACTGTTGCACAGTATCTCCAGGCTGTTGAGGTTCTTTTTTTTTTTTACATGCACATCTATGTTAATTCACAAATCTATGTAATATCACAATAGCAAAAGCTGGAAACAATTCAGGTGCCCCTCAACCAAGGAGTGGATAGCAAAAATGTGGTACATTTACACAATGGAGTTCTATGCAGTGTTAAAGAAAGATGACATCATGAACTTTGCAGGCAAATGGATGGAACTCGAAGACATCATGCTTACTCAAGTAAAACAGTCCCAAAGAAACAAATGGGGAATGGTTTCCCTCATTTGTGGATGCTAGCACCAAATCCCCCAAGTGGAAGACAAGCTGACCAACATTCTGAAATTTTCTATCTGAAAGCAACTGTGATGTTATAAGGTAAGTCTCTTAATGAGCCCTAAAGTTAACTTACCACATACTTTCAGACATGATAATTAATGTATATGGGTGAAAAGTATATATATATCCACATGTTAAAGTAATATAAAATTAAAGGGGAAAATGTGAACTCCTAAACATATATCAGGTAGGTTAGGGGTCACTTATGGGAAAGAGAGGGGAGATGGTGAAGTGCTGGAATCTGCCCAGTTTGGCCAGGTGAAAGCGCTGAATGTGAAACTTGGGTTCAGTGATCTCTTTAGAATCAGCATTAGCCTCTTCTGGTGCCTTTCGTGGGCCTTCTTGCATTTTCAAGGACGTTGGGTCTTAGCTGGAACAGAAGTGCTGGGACATCAAATGAGCTTTCTTCTCAGGATTTTGTGAATGTGGGTTCTGGCCAGAAATGAAGATAGGGGATCTTGCAGTTCACACCGTTTTGACCCATGTCTTGGGGCCACTGACCTTAAGAGACCGATGAACTCTTTTTGATTTTAAATCCCAAATATGTTATTCAGGCCTCCACTTGCCAAATACATAGATGTGTTATTTAAATCAACACATGTCTACTTTTGAATTCTTTTATTTATTTATTTATTTTATTTTCGTATGTGTATGAATGTACTGTCTGCATGTAGGTTTGTGCACCCGTGTTGTGCAGTGCTGCAGAGGTCAGAAGAGGGCGTCAGATTCCCCTGGAACTGGAGTTAAAGACAGTTCTTAGCCACCATGTGGGTGCTGGGGATGGAACCCGGGTCCTCTGTAAGAGCAGTCGGCGCTCTTAACTGCTAGGCCATCTCTCCAGCCCAACACATGTCTGCTTTTGCTGAGGTTTTCCTGCATGGCTGAGCCTCTCCACTGCCAGAACACAGGGCCCCCACTCCATCCGTTCTGCGGGTGAAGATTATTTTCTTAAGGTATTTCTTGGTAAGATACTTCAAATACCATTTAGAGAATTGGTTCTCAGCAACAACTATGATTTTATTCTTCAAGCGTTCAATGTGAGCAACATTCCTGAGATTTCCAGTTTTCCTGATGACTTTAACCTTCTCTCACAGAAACTGTTCAAAAGGTCCAGATTAAACCTCTAGGTTGACAGCTTAGGCTTCTTGTCTTTCTGTGGCACCATCTTGATGGACGTTTCATCCAATAGCTTTGGAATACATATTCTTCTCAACAGTCCATGGAATGTTTTCTAAAATAAGATTACATTTTAGGACACAAAGCAAGTCTTAATAAATATTTAAAAATTGAAATAATTTCTTATATTTTATCAACATAATGAACTAAAATTTGAGAATCATACCGAGAGAAACTACAGAAAATATGAAAACACATGATGATTGAACAATATGCTCTTAAATGATGAGTGGATTACTGAAGAATCAGGGAGGAACTTATAAAATTGCTCAACTCAAAGAATGATGAAAATTCAACTTATTAGCGCCTTTGGAATACAGCAACCAGTTCCTAGAGGAAAATTTATAGCTATAAGTACCCATATTAAAAAATCAGGGTAGGGGGGCTGGAGAGATGGCCTAGCGGTTAGGAGTGCCGACCGCTCTTGCAGAGGACCCGGGTTCGATCCCCAGCACCCACATGGCGGCTGAGAACCGTCTGAAGCTCCAATTCCAGGAGAACTCCAGTTCCAGGGGAATCCGAGACCCTCTTCTGACCTCCGCGGCGTTGCACGACACGGGTGCACAGACTTGCATGCAGACAGTACATTCATACACATACAAAAATAAATAAAATTAATAAAAAAAAAATTTAAAAAAAAATCAGGGTAGGGCTGGAGAGATGGCCTAGTGATTAAGAGCGCCGACCGCTCTTACAGAGGACCCGGGTTCGATCCCCAGCACCCACATGGCGGCCAAGAACCGTCTGAAACTCCAATTCCAGGAGAACTCCAGTTCCAGGGGAATCTGAGACCCTCTTCTGAACTCCGTGGCACTGCACGAGATGGGTACACAAATTTGCATGCAGGCAGTACATTCATACATGTACAGAAATAAATAAAATTAAAAAAAAAATCAGGGTACTTGTGTCATGAGTACTCACATTAAAAAACATGAGAGATACTTGTGTCAGGAGAGGCCTCTTCATGTGCACCAGGAAATGCAGTATAGGCTAGGCATTGTGGGCCTGGGCCTACTAGTGAGCTAGGACCCAAAAGGATCTTCCTGTCTCCAGGAGCAGACTCTGATTCCCATGAAGTCTGATGGGGTTCATTGGCAGTTCAAAGGGGCTGGGAAACACCAGCACTTTGAGAAGCTAGTTTCAAGCTGGTCAGGATAAAGGTGCTACAGGCAATATAAAGCATCATTGCTGATCGCTTCCAAGACATGTAGAAATGCTGTTATGAAGCTCTCATCAGTTACATGGTGGCCATGGCCCAGGAAGTGTACAATTTGGTTCATACTTCAACCATTTGGTGAGCCTGCCCTCAGTACCACCAAGAAAGACTTCTGCATATACATCAGCAAGAGCATCAGCTATGCCAACAACTTTGTGGAGGGCACCCAGAGAGACATCCACTTCAGCAAACTGCTGAACTGGCAGACATGGGCCCCTGGAACAACAGTCACTCAGCCTGAGGGCTTGTGTTGTCCACATGTGTGTCTACCCAGTGCTAAATATCTCTGTTGACAGGAACTCCCACCGACGCTCAAACCACTTCCTTACTCATCTTCTGCCCCACCCAAGCTTAGAGGACCAAATTTATGGTCCTCTCTGTATTCTAAGCCCAGCAAGAATGGACCATGTCTCTGGCACCAAACTCAGACAACCTTTGGGGACTTCTCAAAGGTGGCCTTGACTACCCCCAAAGAAACATATTAAAATGCACTGCTTAGAATGGAAAAAATAATAGAGAACACCAATAAAAAAATGAATTATATCTTTTAAGATCTCAGAAAATAAGAACAAATCAAACCCAAAATGTGTAGATGAAAAGAAATAATAAAGTTCAGGAGAGAAACTAGCAGAGGCTAAAAATAATGATTCAAAGGACCAACGGAACAGAGAGCTGTTGCTTTGAGAAAATAAGCAAGAGTTACAAATCATTGGCTAAACTAACCAAAAGAAATAGGGGAGATCCAAATTAAAGAAATAGAGATGGAAAAGAGGACATTGCAACAGATGTCAGTGAATCCAGTGGATCATTAGGAAGTAATTTGAAAACTTACATTCCAATAAATTGGACTATCTAGAAAATATGGATAAATTTCTAGAACACATTTCAACTCCCCAAACTAAGTATAAATAAAAACAATTTGAGCTGGAGAGACGGCTCAGCAGTTAAGAGCACTGGCTGTTCTTGCTTTCATTCCCACTACTCGCATAGCAGCTAACAACTGTCCTTAACTCTAGTTCCAGATCTGACACCCACATCTGACCTCCATGAAGACTGCATGACAGAGTGCACTTACATACATGCAAACAATACACGCATAGACATAAACTAAAAATAATAAATAAAATATTAAAAATAAAAATAATTTAAACAGACCTATTATAAGAAGGAGACTGAAAAGTAGTAAGATTATCCCAACAGTAACACAGAACTAGACAGATTCACTACTGAATTCTACCAGAGCCTTAAAGAAAAACTAACAGCAATCTTCCTCAGATGATTCCATAAGATAGAAAGGGAGAGAGTCCCTTCCTCAATAAGGTAGAAGGTGAAAACCAAGTCCAAGAAGTCCCTCTGCCCTTCGCACACATTGTGGCACATGTGCACCTGTACACACACACACACACACACACACACACACACACAGATGTAAAAGTAGTGTCAGTAGCAAAGGAACTCCAAAGGGATGACAGTTCCATTCTGTAGCCTCTTGAAGCCAAAACAGTTCTTTTGAGGGTCTGAAGAGATGGCTCAGCGGTTAAGAACACTGGCTGCTCCTGAAGAGGACCTAGGTTCAAATCCCAACACCAAATGGCAGCTAAGAACCATCTGTAACTCTAGTTCTGTAAAGAGGGAACAGTTATAAGGGAACAAGATAGACTCCATTTTGTACTAGACTCCATTTTGTGGAAATATACTATTTCTGAGAATGCCCCCCCACCCCGCCCCAGATTCCAGGAAAAACCACAGAATATCTCAAGATGTTGAAAATAGCTAGCAGGGAAGGACCAAAGATTAAAAAAACATGTTTGTTCCTCCACCAGGTTGTACTCAGTGGGAAAAAGATCTCCCCCCATGGCACCACCAAGTCACCAGGGAGCCCTGACCAATCAGTTTAAAATCGTGCTTCCTCAGTCGCTCGGTTTTCCCCTTTAAAAACCCCAACTCCCCTAGACCAGGGCTGCTCTTTCCTCTCTGCTGTGTCAGACAGGATTTCAGCCTGAGCTTGAGCTTGGATAAAGACTCTTTGTACTTGCATTGGAGCCACGTGTCCTAGAGGTCTTTCGGGGGTCTCCATGATCTGGCCATAACATCTGGGGGCTTGTCCGGGATCCCCCAGACACCCCCCCACGACCCCTACCCAAAGACTGTAATACGGGCCAGTAAGTGGCTCAGCCTTGTCCTTTGTCTTCAATCAAACCTTGAGGTAGCTGAAAACTACGGCTATAAGTGGCCTAGAGTGGACATGCTGGACGGCCAAAGCTGAACGCCTCACGGAGACGTTCCTGATTCAGAGGCGGATGAGGTGCCTGCCCAACAGAAAAAGTTTTAGTGTGGAGTGGAGAGTCTTGTTGCCATTTGGTCTCCACTCCAAGGTGCTTTCATTTTCAGCAGTGCTGATCTCCAAAACCAAGCGCTTGGATTTTTCTGTGTCTTTGGTCACACTGCAGCCTGAGTGCTGGTCTGTCTGTTTTGTGTCTCCTGTTAATTGTTCTCGGTGTTTATTAGACTTTGACGAATGTTATGGGACAGACTGTTTCTTTCCCCTTGGACTTAGTCGTAGTCCATTTTAAGGATGTAAAAACTAGGGCTCATGACCCATCTGTGAATGCTAAGAAAGGAACGATGACTGTCTTTTGCAGGTCAGAATGCCCCCCCTTCAATGTGGGATGGCCCCCCGAGGGGACTTTTCACCTCCCCACGATTTAGGCAGTGGGAGACAGCATGTTCCAGAGAGCACATGGGCGACCTGATCAAGTCCCTAGCTGTTTGGAAGAACCTCATTGTCAACCCACCTCCCTGGATTCAACCCTTCCTTCCTCCAATTCCAATTCCAACTCTCCAAACTAACGCTGTCTTTCCTACAGGGAAGGCAGCTGCTCTGGTGATTAACGAAAGCAAACTCCCTAGAAGAGAGACCCCTTTGTACCCTGTCTTACAGGATCAAGCTCCAGAAGAACTTCTCTTCCCTCCACCACCCTATTGACCCCCCAATCTAACCCTCAGAGAGAGGAAAGGAGGGGGTCCCCAATTCTCGGCCTGGTTCCCACAGCTGCAACCTCAACCTCAGGGGCAGAGGGAGGGCCTGTGCATGGGACAAGGGGTAGGAGAGCCATATCACCCGAATCAGGGGGGACAGAGGCAGATTCCACCATCTTGCCTCTGAGGGCAGCAGGGCCAGTGGATCAACATGGAAACCAACCCCACCAACACTGGCCTTTTGCCACTGCTGATCTCTATAATTGGAGATCTCAAAATGCCTGGTTCTCTGAGAATCCCAGGGACCCCATTGGCCTTTTAGACACAGTTCTCTTCACCCACCAACCAACTTGGGATGATTGTCAGCAGTTTTTACAGATTCTCTTTACCACTGAGGAACGTGAACGCATTATTCTGGAGGCTCAAAAGAATAACCCAGGGGACAACAGTAGGTACCCCCACTCAGAATCCGGCAGACATTGATGATGGGTTTCCTCTAAGGAGACCCAACTGGGATTACAATATGGGCAAAGGTAAGGGATGCCTCCTAGTCTACCACCGGGCTCTGTTGACAGGTCTCAAAGTGGCCGCTAGACAGCCAACAAATTTGGCTAAGGTTTATGACATTAGGCAAGGATCTGATGAAAGTCCAGTGGCTTTTCTTGAACGGATCATGGAGAGTTTCCACTGTTACACCCATATAGACCTTGAGCAGCCAGAGAATTCTGGCATGGTGCCCTAGCCTTCATCAATCAGTCAGCAGCTGATATAAGAAAGAAATTACAAAAGCAGTAAAGACTGGGGGAAAAGTCATTAAGGGACCTAGTGGAGATAGCTGAGTCTATAACAATAGAGAGAGCACTGAGGAAAGACAGGTTAGAACAGGAAAAACTGAACAGAGACTCAGCTAAACTCCTCTTGGCTAATAACTCGCTGGACCCAAAGGAAAGAAGGTGATGACTTCTGAGGATTGCCAAGGGAAAAGAACCAAGGAACAACCACAGACCACCATTGGATAAGAACCAATGTGTGTATTGTAAGGAAGAAGAACATTGGGCCAGGGACTGCCTGGAAAAAAGGCCCTATTCACCAAACAGGACTGAGGGGGTCGGGGTTTGGAAACCCTCCCCAGCCCAGGTTAACCTTAAAGGTGGGGGAAAGCCCCTGGATTTCCACGTTGATACTGGGGCTCAGCACTCAGTGCTCCTGAATTCAGAAGGCCCAATCTCTCAAAAGAAATCCTCGGTCCAAGGGGCCACAGGTATTAAGCAATATTCATGGACTACCCGAAGAACCATTGATCTGGGAATGGGTCGAGTAACCCACTCATTCATGGTCATTCCCGAGTGCCCATATCTCCTGCTAGGAAGAGACTTACTGGCCAAGATGAGGGCCCAAATCCATTTTGATGAAAAGGGAGCACGCCTCTTAGACAAAGTGTGAGTATGGGGGATATTTACTGGACAGCCCCGGGGTTACCAATGACTTAATACAAATGGTTAGAAATGACACAGCCTGAAAAGCCGATGGACATGCCTGGATGGTTGAGATTTGTAGAAAAAATGCAAAAAAACACAATGTAACCCCATTCTTATCAGGTTTATCAATAGCAGTAAAAAGGCCATGGGATGGGAACTGGGAAAGTTATGGGGTGTGCACCTGTATGGGGGTCCCAGCGATGGGGGAGCGATATTTAACATCTAATTGAAAGTACTGCATTCAGCCCCCATACCCATAGGGCCCAACAAATCGATTTAAAGACACACCAATGTCCCTGACCTCCCAGTAGGAAAATTTCCCCCACTAGTCCACCCCTCCTTAACCATGCTTCACCCGAATCCATGGGAACCTCGGCCCCAAGTAAAAGCCTGGATCCCCTGTTTGACTTATTAGACAAATCCTATCACATATTGAACGCCACAAAGCCAGAACTAACCCAATCTTGCTGGCTTTGCTATGACTCAGCACCTCCTTATTACAAAGGAATAGCTGTACTAGGGAATTACACCTTGTCATCAGAAGTTACCTCATGCAGAAGAAATTTAGAACAGGGGCGAGGCTTGACGCTCCAGCAGGTGACAGGGATGGGGCTATGTATTAAGGCTCCCTCTGCCAAGGTACTCAGGGGCCTCTGTAATGAGACTGTGGAAATAGCAGAATCTGACAAATATATTATACCCCCTCCCCATGCCTGGTGGGCCTGCTCTACTGGCCTCACAATCTGTGTCCACTCTATGGTTCTTAACCACTCTCAGGGATACTGTGTATTGGTACAATTAATCCCCTGACTTATCTATCACTCAGAGGAAGAATTTGCACTGTGATATCAACTGACAGGTTCGGGGAAAGTGAAATGAGAGCCAGTAACAGCTATCACCCTCAGTATACTACGAGGGTTAGGCCTAGTAGGAACTGGCACTGGGATCACGTCCCTAGCAACTCAAGGTCAGCATTATAGCAGCCTAAGGGCAGCCATAGATATAGACCTAGAAAGGTTGGAGACTTCCATTTCCCACCTCCAGGAATCTCTCTCCTCCCTGGCCAAGGTTGTGCTACAGAATAGACAGTCTTGGACTTGCTGTTCCTTCAGCAAGGAGGGGTATGTGCAGCACTTGGAGAGGAATGCTGTTTTTACGTAGACCATTCAGGTATAGTAAAGGATTCCATGGCAAAACTAAGGGAAGGACCAGCAAAAGGAAAAAGACAGGAACAGAACCAAGGCTGGAAAATTTCCCATGGGAACCCTGACAGATATTCACTGACATTTCAGTCCTGGCTACTGGACTCTAAGATATCAGAGGGCTTCGAGTGCCACATGCTCCGCCCATATAATGGCTACACTTTAACTCTCCATGATCTGGGCATAACAGTTCCAAGGCATCTGACACCTTCTTCTGGCTTCCATGGGTGCACTTACATACATGCAGGCTTAACACTCATACACATAAATAAATAATAAATAGATAAGTTAAATAAAGAGTTCTTTTCAGCAACCTCTACTTAGATGAAGCTGCAATTTTTTTGTCTTTTTGAGATAGGGTCTCCCTGTAGCCCCAGCGGGGCAGGGGAGGGCTAGCTATGTAGACCAGGCTGGCCTTGAACTCCCAGAGATCCATCCACCTGCCTCTGCCTCCTGAATGCTGGGATTAAAGGTGTGCACCACCATGCCTGGCCAAAGCTGCAATTTTTTACTTCACCACAGAAAGAATTTCTGGATCAACCAGTATGAAACAGAGTTGGAAGTTATTAAGGACAGATTTTTTTTTTAAATATAAGTTGCTTTTTTTGAATCAATGTTTTATTCCTTTAAATGTGGTCCCCATATGGTTTTTTTTTTTTTTTGCTTTTCTTAAATTAAATTTCTTTTGGCTGACATATACAAATATAAAGTTGCATGTATTATAAGGGTCACATGATGTTTCATGCATGTATACACTGTTTAAAGTTTAAATCCCCTGAACATGTCTATGTCATTAAACATGTATAATTTCTTTGTGGTTAAAACTTCTGCCCCGCATGGTGGCACACGCCTTTAATACCAGCACTTGGGAGGCAGAGGCAGGTGGAGCTCTGTGAGCTCCAGGCAAGCCTGGTCTACATAGCGAGTTCCAGCACAGCTGGGACTAAAGGGAGATCCTGTCTCAAAAGGACAGAAAAAGAAAAGAAAAGGAAAGGAAAGGAAAGAGAAGAGAAGAGAAGAGAAGAGAAGAGAAGAGAAGAGAAGAGAAGAGAAAAGAAAAGAAAAGAAAAGAAAAGAAAAGAAAAGAAAAGAAAAGAAAAGAAAAGAAAAGAAAAGAAAAAAGAAAGAAAGCAGGCTGAGCCTATGAGAAGCCAGAGAGCCAGTCAGTAGTAGCGATCCTCCGCAGCTGCTGCCTGGGGTTCCCACACTGACTTCCCTCAATCGTGGACTGTGACCCGGAAGTGTAAGCCAAATAAACCCTCTCCTCCCTAAGTTCCTTTTGCTCAGAGTGTTAGAGTGTTTTATCAAAGCATTACAAATCAAGCTAGAACATAAGATAAAGCCTTAGATCACCAAGGTTGCAGAGGAAATCAAGAGGCTTTGTTTTTTATTTTTCTTCCTGCAAACAAGTTTACAGTCTTTTTTGTAAGATTCCCAGGGAATATCTGGGAAAGGACTTAGGCCATACTTGAAGGTTATTTATGCTTAGGCCTTAAACATGGTTCATTTGCTCTTTTAACATTCTTAGTTGAACCATCTTTAGATAAAAAAAAATATATCTCTAAACAAACTTCACAGTAACTTTTCCCAGTCATGCTGGAATTCTCAACTTTTAGGTGGTTAGAGGTTTTAATTAGATTCTACAGTGAGGAGCTCCTTTCCCTACTCATGTTCCCTTAATTTCTCCCATCTTTCATGCCTCAATCTCACCTTATGAAACTATGATGGACAAATATTAAGGGTTGACAAGGGCCAAAGATCTACTTTGTGTTGTTTCTTTGCTACTGATTAGGGACTTATTTCCTACCTTGCCACATGCCTTTAATCTGGGCACTTAGGAGACACACAGGAGAATCAGCACAAGTTCAAGGACAGCCTGGGGAGAGAGAGAAAGAGAGAGAGAGAGAGAGAGAGAGAGAGAGAGAGAGAGAGAGAGAGAACAGAATTAGAGAAGGACAGAGAGACAGAGAGGAAACTGGGCCTAAGGGAGACAATGAGAAGGTCTGGGTGTGGAAATCAGAGGATCATTTTCTATTGGGAATCAGGAAGACAGGATGTTATTACTTGGGACATCAAAGAATAAATCATACAGCAGATTGTTATGGCAGATCCTAAGATTAGCATGAGCAANGAGAGAGAGAAAGAGAGAGAGAGAGAGAGAGAGAGAGAGAGAGAGAGAGAGAGAGAGAACAGAATTAGAGAAGAGACAGAGAGACAGAGAGAAACTGGGACCTAAGGGAGACATGAGAAGGTCTGGGTGTGGAGATCAGAGGATCATTATTCTATGGGAATCAGGAAGACAGGATGTTATTACTTGGGACATCAAAGAATAAATCATACAGCAGATTGTTATGGCAGATCCTAAGATTAGCATGAGCAAGGCCTAGTGGAGAACTTACCATGGTGTTTTGCTAAATGGACATGCTGCACCCATCAAACTGTCTTCTAAATATTTGTGTTTTTCCCATAGTTGGTGGTACTCTCAGCTTTGGTCAGTAAAGTTTCTTTTTTGCAGTGGGCAGTGGTTACGTAGAGACTCATAAGTGATCAAAGTGCTGAGAATAAATGACTGTTGAGTGCTCAGTCCTACATGGGATATCTATCCTTCTCTTTAATTTTCTCTCCATCAAAGGCAGGATAAGAATCTGGCATCTCTGCCTTCATTTCATGTTTGTCTTTGTATTGGTTACTTGTCTTGTTGCTGAGACAATGTCTAACAAAACCAACTTAAGAAAAGAAAGGCTTATTTTGGTTCGAAGTTCTAGGGTGTAGTTTTTCATGGTGGGGAAGAGCCTGAGGTAGCTGGTCACATGACATCCACAGTCAGGAATCAGAGAGACTGTCCATAGGATAGTCTTACTCTCATAAGAGTAAGAGACTGAAAACATGATTGTCCCTAAGAAAAAAAGGAAATTTTCTTCCAAGGAGCCACCTAGCCCTGTAAACCCTGAACCTGAAGCTGTTGTTGCTGGCAAAAAGAGTGTCACAAAGAAAAAGAGAAAGTTTCAGAAAGCACCTCAGGAAGATTAGAGTGAACTTCTGGGTGGAGAGGCATGCCCACAACAGATACCTTCCCAACTCCGTGATTAACCCCAATAAAAAAAAAAAATCACACACACAAAAAAAAGAGTAAGAGATTTACTACAGGAGTTATTAATACCACAGAAAGACAGCAGAGCAGGGGCTCTGAGGAGAGTTCAAGTCCATGAGGTAGAGTGGGGGTTCTTCTTACAGGTCTCAGAGGAAGGAAGAGGTTTTATGCTACATGGTTGATGAATAGTCCATAGAACTGCTTATACTCAGATGTCTCTGATTCTCAGGTGGCCAGGGAGGGGAAGGGGTGACTTGAATTGTAAGGAAGGGAGGAAGAATCCTCATTCATAATGTGGAGCAACTGAGGAGGAGGAGCATGTTTAGTTAAAGTGTAGCCATTATATGGGCGGAGCATATGGCACTGGAAGCCAGGACTGAAATGTCTGTGAACAGCTGTCAGGGTTCCCATGGGAAATTTTCCACTCTTTCCAAGTGCTTCGGGGGAAATTGAAAAGAGGAGGCAAAGGAAGGAAGGAAAGAAGGAAAGAAGGGAGAGGGAGAGAGAGAAGGAGGGATCATAATCTCCTTTGAATTAAAGAATTTAAGTAACTAGTGACAGAGATCTTACCTCCTGGGTGATGGCTCACCAATTGTTATAGATGTGGATCAAAGTCCAGAGGCAACTGCTGAGATTTCCAGGTTCTTGTGTTCTAGAACAAAGAACTGGACCAGAGACTCATTAATAGCAGTAGACACAGTTTATTAAGAAATTGAGCATGGGGCTGGAAAGATGGCTCAGTGGTTAAGAGCTCTCGCTGCTCTTGCAGAGGACCCAGATTCGATTCCCAACACCCACATGGTGGCTTCCAACCATCTGTAACTCCAGTTCCGGGGGATCGAATGCCCTCTTCTGACCTTCAGGGGCATCTTATGACATAGGTGCACTTACATATAAGCAGGCAATACACTCATACATAGAAAATAAGAAATAATAAAAGGTTTTTTAAAATTTTTTAAAAGAAAGCAAGCACCCTAAGTGTGAAAGCAGGCCAGGGAATGGTTCACATTTACCTAACATAGCACCCACCTTCTCCCACATTTGGATATCAAGGGTTTCTCTTAAGCATGCTCCATCCCTTACATGTGGCGGGGTGGTGGGGTAGTGGTGTCCAGTCTTTCTGCCAACTGGTTTCTTCATTCCTCTCTCTCCACACCCTGCTCTCTTGGCACAAGATCTCTCTGATTCTTCCCCAGCACAGTCACATTGATTAAGTCTCCTGTCTTTGTTCCTTGCCATTACTGTCTCTTTATTTTTTTTTATTATTTATTTTTGTATTTGTGTGAATGTATTGTCTGCATGCAGGTCTGTGCACCCGTGTCGTGCAATGCCGCGGAGGTCAGAAGAGGGTCTCGGATTCCCCTAGAACTGGAGTTCTCCTGGAATTGGAGTTACAGACGTTTCTTAGCCGCCATGTGGGTGCTGGGGATCGAACCCGGGTTCTCTGCAAGAGCGTCGGTGCTCTTAACCACTAGGCTATCTCTCCAGCCCCTACTGTCTCTTTAGCTGACATATTGGGACATGTGACTAAGCCTAGTCCTACTGGTGTTGGTAGAACCAGGACTTCTGTGGTTGTAAACTCCATTGTACTATAAACTGAAAGGAATTTGGCTAATTTAATTTTTATGTATTTGATCACTCACTTCTAAGTCATCTTGATACCATGTAAACAATATGCAGGGGCTGGAGAGATGGCTAGCAGTTAAGAGTGCCGACCACTCTTACAGAGGACCTGGGTTCGATCCCCAGCACCCACATGGTGGCTGAGAACCGTCTGAAACTCCAATTCCAGGAGAACTCCAGTTCCAGGGGAATCCAACACCCTCTTCTGACCTCCGCGGCACTGCACGACACGGGTGCACACACTTGCATGCAGACAGTACATTCATACACACACAGAAATAAAAAAAAATAATAACAATATGCAAATATAAGTATGCATATAGACAATTCACACAGACACAGTCATGCATAGAAATAGACCAAAAGACCAAAATTTTTACAGCTTTCATTTGTCAGTTTTAAGGTAGACTGTTGGTATGATCATTTATTCCATAAAATTAAGCAGTTCTTGATCTCAAACCTCCATTTCAAAAAACATGATTTTTAATAGAAACAAAGCAGAAAACCTAGATATCAAAGACACAGACCCTAAGTATCGAGAAGGTGCAAGTAGGTGCTTGGTAAAAGCAAAAGGTCAGGATGTGAAGCATATTTTTTTAAATTTTTAATTTATTATTTTTATTTTATGTGTATGAGTATATGGCCTGCATATATGTAAGTGCACCGATGTTGTGCAATGCCCAGGGGGCTCAGAAGAGGGTGTCGGATCCCCTGGAACTGGAGTTACAGACAGTCGTTAGCCTCCAGGTAGGTGCTAGGGATCGAACCCAGGTCCTCTGCAAGAGCAGCCAGTGCTCTTAATGACTGAGCCATCTCTCCAGCAATAAGATGTGAAGCATATTAAGCAGATCTAGAGGATATTTTTCCCTAATAAACTTTCTGTAACATTTAATCTATTATTTGTGTTCATGTATGTGTGTGCCCATAGTGGGGCATCTGCATGTGCTCTGAGCATGGGTGGAGGTCAGAGGACAACCTGTGGGAGTGGGCTCTTTCCTTCCACCACATGGGTCTCATGCATTGAACGCATATCCTCAGTTTTATAGGCAAGCACCTTTATCTCCTTTTAAAAGAGTAAACAGCAGAGGGAGAGATCCCTTACAGATGGAAATTTCTCCTGTAATACCAATTTTAGGCCAAATTCCCCTGCTTTTTATTTTATAGTGATGTTACACAACATTCCCTGGGCTTCCTTGTGTGCCCAAAAAAAAGAAAAAAAGAAAGACAAAAACATGCAGAGTTCCCCATCTGTGGTAGACATTGCCATCTCATTCCATATTTAATCTGAGATATTCACATTGAGGGACCAGACATTCTTGACCTGTTCCACATTGGCATTTTCTGGGCACTGAGCAACCGCATGGCCCAGTTGACTAATTTCCCTCTAGGTATTCATGGCGATCTCTAAATACCCTTTATTGTGTTTCCTTATGGAGATTTAAAGAAATAGATACATAGAACTCATGGGGTCTAAACTTAATTTTATGACTTCATAAAATTTTGAAGGCCCCTTTCTTGAAACATCACCTAGTAAGAGTCAAGAATTAAATATAGGCATCATGGTCTCTAAGGAGACCCCGCAGACACACGCTGGAGAAAGAACAAGAAGGACGTTTGCAGAGTTCCTACACCAGAGGCTGCTAGGTTGACAGAAAACAGTTGAAGTAGGAAAACCATGGAGCAAAAATAGGAAACTTTTGGGGTCGAGAGAGATACTGGGGTATACTATGCAAAGAATTATGTATTTTTAATGTGTTTTGGATCCTAAATGTGCTGTTCAGTGGGATCTCCTCTGGGTGTCACCCCAGAGTTTGTTCACTACAACAGGATCTCTGGATTTTTTTGGGGGGGTTGGTATTTTTGAGACGGGTCTCTCTTTATTCACAGCTGGCCTAGAGCTCTCTATGTAGACCAGGCTGGCCTTGAAGTCACAGAGATCCTCCTGCCTCTGCCTCCCGAGTGCTAGGATTAAAGGCGTGCACTGCCATGACCAGCATACAACAAGATCTCTGATGGCTCTCTTGGAGAGGGTATGAATGCCTCCAGGGGCGGTCCATATTTTCAGTACCAGTGGCATTCATTAGACACTATGTGGGTCTCTGGGCAGAAATGAAACTTAAAAATCAAAGATAAAATCTAAGCCAATAGAGGAAAGTGGTACATTGTTAAGATGCACCAACCCCTACCTCTCACCCTGTACAAAAATCAACTCCAAATGGATCAATGACTTCAATGTGAAACCCAAAACTCTGGATGTAATAGAAGAAAAAGTTGTTAGCAACCTACAAGACATAGGCATAGGAAAAAACTTTCTAAATCAGACAGCAGCTGTGCAGGAAATAAGGTCAACAATTGACAAGTAGGACCTCATTAAACTCAAAAGCTTCTGTACATCAAAAGAAACAATCAAGGAAGTGAAGAGAAACCCCACACAGTGGGAGGAAACCTTTACCACTGATACATCTGACAAATCATTAATCTCCAGAATATAAAAACTACTCAAAAAACAAAGAAGAAAGAAAAACAAATGACTCATTCAAAAGATGGAGTAAAGCTGAACAGAGACTTCACAAGTGAGGAATTAGAGATGGCTGAGAAACATCTTAAAAAGTGTTCAACATCACTAATAATTAAGGAAATGCAAATGAAAACCACTTTAAAATATCATCTCACTCCGATAAGACTGGCTAGGATTAAGAAAACAAATGATACCAAATGCTGGAGAGGTTGTGGGGAAAGGGGAATACTCATCCACTGATGGGGGGAATGTAAACTTGTACAACCACTATGGAAAGCAGCGTGGAGAACCCTTAAAAGACTCAAAATGAGCCTACTACCTGACCCAGTCATACCACTCCTGATCATATACTCACAAGACTCATCTTACTGCAGAGATACAGGCACAGCCATGTTTATTGCAGCTCTCTTCACAATAGCGAAGAGCTGGAACCAACCCAAATGCCCCTCAACTGATGAGTGGATAGAGAAAATGTGGTACATCTACACAATGGAGTTCTCTGCAGTGGTAAAGAAAGATGACATCATGAACTTTGCAGGTAAATGGATGGAACTAGAAGATATTATGTTAAGTGAAGTAACACAGTCCCCGAAAAACAAATGATGAATGGTATTCCTCATCTGTGGATGCTACCACCAAGTACCTAGTTATAAGGCAAACTGAGCAACGTTAATGTTATATTCCTCATGATCTGAAAACAACTGTGCTCTTATATTGTGAATTCCTTAACTGGTTCTAGAATTAACCTACCATTTATTTTCATACTTTGGAATTTTGGGTATATGGGTGGAGGGTATGTATGTATATTTTAGAGTAATATAAAATCAAAAGAATGAGAAAAAAACTAGCGTGTCATGACATTGTGTCTAACCACAGTATTTATTTTATGGGAGTGTTTCTTAATATTTCTTATACAAGGCTGCTTGAGCTTTTGTCCAAGCATTTTCTTTTCTTTTTTTTTTTTTTTTTTTTTTTTTTTTTTTTTTTTTTTTTTTTTTTTTTTTTTTTTTTTTTTTTTTGAATGGAAAATACAAATGGGTCATTTTTCTTTTTTTTTTGAAGGGGAAACTTAAGGGATACTAAAAAACTGGAATAATAATTCCCACTAAAAGGAAAGTGAAGGTGGAAGAGAAATGTCTGTAT
>VZQC01010618.1:542713-560619 GCA_009823505.1 Rhizomys pruinosus | reverse complement strand
CCAGGACAGCTGGGGCTACAAGGAGACCCTGTCTCGAAAAGACAAAAAAAAAAAAAAAATCCAAGAGGAAAGTATAACCAGAAAAAGAAAGTATTAAGCTGGTGTAACTTAGCCTTTCTGGATGCTTAATGTCCATTCTTAATGCCCATACCAATTTGGCCAAGGGTCTTAAGGGATAACTTTGTTCCTTGCCCTCAGAGGTCAACTAAGTCCCAGGGGACTACACATGGGGGCATCTCTTGAAATGTCCTACAAATGAGTCACCAGTCTTCCTGTGCAGGGAGGTCTTGGAGATCCACTAATAGGACTTCAGCCAGTGTCCAGTCTATAAAGAGGAAAGTCTGCTCATACTTCAAAAAGGGAAGCCTGGTCTAGAAAGACATGACTTTGTCCTCAAGTGGATGGAACTGATAAATGAAAAGCCAAAAGGAGCCAGGGGCTCCCTCCCCCCTCAAAACCTGAGTGACCCCTGAGGACCAGATCCTCAACTGACCTTGAGAAAACAAAAACCTTGGTTAATCTGGGATAACTGTGTGGCCTTAAACATCCAAAAGGAAAGTATAACCAGAAATAAATAAATAGTAAGTCCTGAGAAATTGTACTTCAGGTATAAAACTTGAGATCTTAGTAAAAAGACAAAAAGTTAGAAAGAAAGAGCATTGTTGTTTTGCCTGTCTTTAATTCTTACTGGCAAGTGCAGCTACCCTGTGGCTGCCACTGCTTTTGCCATCCTTCAAAGACATGAGAAGACACAGCTTTTCAACCTTCCAATATGGACTGAAGACTCATGTCTCTTCAAGAATCCTCTAAACCTTTAGTGCCAGAGGGGGACTGCTGAGATATCCAACTTGTGGACTGAACAACTACTGGGGTTTCAGCCTCTTCAGAGTATAGACTACCATTATTGGACACCCAGGCTATATCATGGAGGCCAGTACAGGAAGATCAAGACAGGACGCGGTGCTTACTGGGCCTCATTTGATGACCATGGGAAGGGAAGACCCCAGTGTGGAGCACAAGGACAGGACTGATGGTTGTTTGGGCTTGCCAAGGAGGAGCCTTCAAACAATTCCTTAAGGAAAACCTGCCATCTTTCAGTCTAATAAAGAAAAAAGCAATAATAATAAAAAAGAAATCATGAGCTGAAGATACTAAAACCCATGACATCATAGTCTTGATATATGTGGGGCATGCATATGTGCATATTTTGGAGTGATGCAAATTGGAAGTAACAACAACAACAACAACAGAGTTGGGTCAAAGAACTGACTCAAATGGTGAACTTCTGCCCGAAATAGTAAGCTTCTGCATCAAAAATTTTAAATGAGACTGAGAAAAAAGATGAAAAACACATTTGTCAGAATGATGAGCTCTGGTTTGGTGGAGGGGAAGGAAGGCAGAATGGGTCTAGAGTTGATTGAAAATTTTTGATTTTTTATATGTATGAATGTGCTGTTTGCATGTAGGTTGTTGCATGCAATGCTGCAGAGGTCAGAAGAGGGTGTCAGATTCCCCTGGAACTGGAGTTAAAGATGGTTCTTAGCCGCCATGTGGGTGCTGGAAATCGAACCCAGGTCCTTTCCAAGGAGGAGCAGTTGGTGCTCTTAACTGCTGAGCCATCTCTCCAGCCCCGATTGGGAAATTTTGTATGAAATTCACAAAGCTTCAATAAAAATTGGCTTTGAAAAAAAAAAAAAGGATGCACCAGTATTGCCTCATAGATATCTCTTCATGGTTGCCAGGAAAGATGTTAGCAGTAGTGGGGTGCAGCCCAGAGGTACAGTTCCTTGCCACCACCTGAGGAGGTTTTATTGGGGGGGGAGGCATCTACTCTGGTGAAACTGGGATTCTTGTCTTTGCTACAGAAAAGAATTTCAGGAAGAGCTGATATAAAGCAAACTTTATTAGAGTGGTAGTTTGAATGAAAGTGTCCCCCATAGACTTTAAGTATTCAGACATTTTGTCTCCAGTTGGTGGCATTGTTCTTGGAGGTCTTAGAAGGTTTGGCCATGCTGGAGGAAGTACGTTATTGGGGGCAGGCTTAGTGAGTGTAACAAGCCTTGCGGTCTCCAGTCCCGCTCTTTCTGCTTCCTGTGCTCATTGCGAGGTGTGACCCTCGGTTTGCTGCTCCATCCCTGGCCACCATGCTTCCCACCACAATGGACTCTGATTCCCTGGAACCATCAATCGTAAGCTCAAATAAACTCTTCCTTTTATAAGTTCCCTTGCTCATGGTGGTTTTATCACAGCAACAGAAAAGTGACTAATACAATTAGAAATTTTAACACAGATTAAAGGAAGAGAGTTAATAGATAGATGGAAGGGATAGAAGAGTACACATCCAAATGTATATGTAGGTTCTCAGGAGAGCATTGCATTATAGTGTTTGAAATCTTTGCTAGAGCAATAATAGAAGAGAAAGAAATACAAGGGATGTTGTAATATTAATCTTGTCAACTAATTGAATATGCAAACAACTGAAAGACATGCTTCTGAATGGGTCTGTGTGGGACAGCAATCCTGGACTCAGATGTATCTTGAGCTTATGCAGGGACACTAGGCAGAGCAAAAATGCATTCACACCCCATTTTCAGCTAGCATGGTCTCAGAAGTCACAAATAGGCTTGCTTGTCAGCATGCCCCTTTTTTCAATGTGCCCACGAGTTGGAATGACATGTGATAGTCTGGAGGTCTAAGGTTGACCACTGGGAGGTGGTCATGTGATGTAGGGGCTGTCCATCCCAGACCTATTTAAGCTACTGGCTGTGTGGGAATAGACACATTTAATGGGTTTGTGCCACCTGCCATGATTCCCGGGCTGTTACTGTGTGTGCTCTTTTAGCTAGCACTGTTGCGGGGCCGCCAGCCCCAAAGCTGGCTCGTTAGCTCATTTGGCCATGGAGCCAGCAGCTCCACAGCTTCGTGCTTGGCCATTGCACCATCAGTCCGTCAGCTCTTGACCAGCTTCCCACAGCTCCCCATCCCAGTAGCCCAGGCCATCCCTGGGGCCCACCTCATATCCACTGATGCATCCAGTAAAGGGATTGTGCTGGGGTCCATTGGGAGAGACTCCTCCAAAGTCCAGCATTTCTGGCCACCTGCACAAAGGCTCTGTACAGCTTAAAGAACTCTCTGCTATGTACCTGGCCTGTTGGCTGTTTCCCTCTGAACCCATTTATCTATCAATCTATCTATCTATCTATCTATCTATCTATCTATCTATCTATCTATCTATGCAACCTTTTAACAAATATAATTTGTTAAATTATATTTATTATTAATAATAGTAGTTATTCATGTCTAAGATCTGTACAATCCGGAGTGTTGAGTCCAAGCATGTTGATCAAATAAAGGTGCAGTCCATTTTTGAGATCTCAGGAATTACCCCCAACTCCTCAGCCCTCACATTCTACCATGCCCCCTCTTCCACATCTGATCCCTGGGCCTCAGAGGACAGGGGCAGAAGTGGGTGAGAAGTAAAGCAGTCTATTTTTCTTTGAGGTATCACTTTGAACTCCTCTAGTTGGCCCAGACTGTCTCCTTCTGGTTGGCGGTTTATTTAAGAATTCTTTCTTCAATCCTACGTAACAGTTGTCTTCTTCATCACCATCAAAAGATTTTTTTTTCTTTTTCTGTAAGGAGAGGTAGGTTTTTGTATCAAACTTTGCAGCACCTGGAAGGTAAACTTCATTAGGTCACATTATAAACACTTGTTTCAAATAGGATCCAAAGATGTTTGGTGCTTGTGGTTCAGGCAGTCTTTAGTTTTTCTTTCTTTTGATGCTCAAATGGGCCAGTTTCTCTGCTGGTATATCTTGGTCCATCCTGTACAATACAAAGCTGTATCTTCTTTTCATGCTTTCAAGTTGTTGGTGTTCTGACTTCCATGTGGGACTGCCAGCGTGAGCCGCCTGCAGACATGTGGTGGAACTGGACAGCATGGCAGGGGGCAGAGATCCCAGGATGCAGACGAGAGGACACAGCGACAGCTGAGGGGGAGAGAGACTGAGAGGATTGAGATGATGATGAGATAGTGAGATGATGGAATGCGGAGGAGGGAGAGAGGGAGAAAGTAAAGAGGAGCGGAGTCGGGGATGGAGAGAGAGAGCGACGGGGATGGAAAGGGGGACAGACCCTTTCTTTTTCTTTTTTTTTTCTTTTTTTTTTTTTTTTTTTCGAGGGGGGAATAAAGGAAAGAGGAGGACAGGAGAGAGAGTGGGGGGGCATAGAGGGAGTGGGGGAAGATGGGATAGAGCGCGAGAGCAGGGTACAGAGGAGGGGGGACACAGAGAGAGAGTGGGGGAATAGAGAGAAGGGGACAGAGAGGAGAGAGAGGAAGCGGGGGGGGGACAGAGAGAGAGAGGGACATAGAGAGAGCAGGGGAATAGAAAGAGGGGGAACAGAGAGAGAGTGGGGGGACAAAGAGAGTGGGGGACACAGAGAGAGCAGGGTACAGAGAGAGGGGGGACACAGAGAGAGTGGGGGAATAGAGAGAAGGGGACAGAGAGAGCGGGGGGACAGAGAGAGAGAGGGACATAGAGAGAGCAGGGGAATAGAAAGAGGGGGAACAGAGAGCCGGGGACAGAGAGAGAGTGGGAGGACAGAGAGAGGGGGGGGACACAGAGAGAGCGGGAGGATAGAGGGGGACAGAGAGAACCAAACCCATTTATCTTTTTACTGATAGCAAATGCTGTGCTTCTATGATATCTTTGTTGCCTTATGCCGCGTATCAGTTGGACCTTTCCAAACCACTTGACACCCTCATCTTTCTCTTGAAGGAAGCACTCCAGGTGCTCAGCCCTCCTTTTGGATCAGCGTATCCAATCTCACTCTGGGCTGCCAGGGCCACTGCTGGCTGTCAGTGATGAAGCAGATAGGTTGGCTGCAGAGGGCCTGCCTTCCTGCTATGCTGTCCTTTCACGAGATACTAACACTTGAGATTCCATCAGTCAACTCATAGCCTAAATCAAATGTTTCCCTCCTTGATGGTGGTCAATGCAAACAGCTGGTCCATAGCTGCAAGACCTGTGCAAGACCCATTTTATGTTTGGGCTCTCTTCAGACCTTGGGGGTTAATTCCCATGGCCTAAAGAGTAATGCTCTTTGGCAGATGGATGTTACTCATTATTCCCCCTTTGGCCATCTCAAATACTTACATGTTTCTGTGGATACCTATTCTCACTATGTAATGACTACTCCTATGACAGGAGAATGTGTGGCTAAGTTTTGCCAACATCTACTTCACTGCATATTGATTATGGAGTCCCACATCAATTAAAAACTGATAATTGCAGGGCTGGAGAGATGGCTCAGTGGTTAAGAGCACCAACTGCTCTTGCAGAGGACCCGAGTTCAATTCCCAGCATCCACATGGCAGCTAAGAACTGTCTTTAACTCCAGTTCCAGGGGAATCCAACGCCCTCTTCTGACCTCTGAGGCATTGCATGACATGGGTGCACAAACCTACAGGCAGACAGTACACTCATACACAATAAATAAATAAATAAATAAATAAATAAATAAAAAATTAATTTAAAAACTGATAATTGCCCTGCATATACCAGTGTCCAGTTTAAACACTTCTACACTTTCTGGAATAACTCCCGCATAACTGGTATTCCTTATAATCCTCAGGGTCAAGGCATGGTTGAAAGAATACTGTGCTGGATAGCTTTAGTGTCAACTTGACACACCTGGGTTGAGGGAGCCTCAATTGGGGAATTGGCTCCATTGGATTGGCCTGTGGCCACATCTGTGGAGTATTGTCTTAATTGTCAAGCAGTGTGGGAGGGCCCAGCCCACAATAAGTAGTGCCACCCTGCCTTCTTATACCGTATACAACAACCTTGTTGTATACGGTATAAGAAGGCAGGCTGGGCATGAGCCAGAGGAGCAAGCCAGTGAACAGCATTCCTCCATGGTCTGTGCTTCAGCTCCTGCCTCCAGGTTCCTGTCCTGAGTTACTGCCTTGGGCTCTCTAAGTGATGAACTGTGACCCAGGAGATATAAGCTGAATTAACCCTTTCCTCCCCAAGTTGGTGTTGGTCAGAGTGTTTTGTCACAGCAATGGAAGACAAACTAGAACAAATACATAAAACTTTAGAGAATGAGGAGGGTGGGCCAGTGACCTGGAGCAGGACGTGTTGGGATCATCCCCTGCAGACCCGGGCAGCAGCCCAGGCCAGGAGGGTCCTGGGGAATCTTTCATCACCTTTTTACTTATCAAATTGGCTTGTGGTCTCTACTTTCCCAGCATGAGCTTTCTGCGAAGAAAGGTGATCCCTGAGACAGAGCAGGCTGGTGTACTCAACTGATTCCAGGTGCCCTTGCACTTACTGGCCTGCCTTGGGCTTCTTGTCCTTCATGACAGTGATTGAAAGACAGGCACTCGGAACATGTTCAGCATCTGCTCTGCCCTCATGGCGATGGCTCTGCTGGCAGCCGTAGGAATCTGTACTGTGGTGAGGCATGAAGCTGAGTTGTGGGTGCCCTCACCCACTGGGGAGCCCTATACCCCTGAACTCTGACCCTGTTCTAGGACAGAGATTCTGGGTTGGACTCTTGAATCCTGCCTACCCGACCTGTGACTCACTTCGTGACTCTGTCCTGCAGCCCCACTTGCCAGTGGTCTGTGCTGGGAAGGACATGGGGTGATGGGCTGGAAAGGTGCCGAAGGTTGACTGTGTTACTACTCCCTTTCCTCTCGCCATTTAAAAATAAACACTTTTAATGGAAAAAAAATACATAAAACTTTAAAGGAACAATTACAAAACCAGAGGGAGAGGGTTATACCTCCTCCCCCATGATGCAGTGTGCCAGGAACTCTTTACTATGAATTTTCTGTCAATTTTGAATCCAGATATGATAACTCCAGACCACAAGCATTGGAGCCTTCTGACACAGCATAATGAAGCATCCTTGGTACTTTGGTGAGATCTAATGTTGGGACAATGGAAGGGTCCAGATCCTATGCTAACAATGGGAAGGGGGTTTGGTTGCATCTTCCCACAGTTGTAGCCTCACCCCATTTGGGTTCAGGCAAGAAGCATTCGTCCTTGGACTGCAAGAGATGGACCAGGAACCACCAGCAGAGAAGCCGGTCTGTCTGAGCATCCAGGAAGGGAGGAAGAAATCCAGGAGAATGCTAGTCCAATGGGGGGAGATACACAGGGTGATGTGGGGGGACCTCAAGGCCCTGGAGTCATAGGCACAGAGCCTGAGACCCCTGGGGACAGTACCAGACACAGGTCCACTATTGGTGGCCCTCATATGCACTGCCCTGACCACCAATAGTGCAGCAGACCAGGTATTACAGGTAATGTGAGCATATGTGCCCAACCCACAGTTTCTTGTGGCATCCTCTTGGGCTAGCACCCTGTCTCTGATTTTGGCAATGATTCTGCCCTTAATCCAACCATGGAGCCCTACCTTACAAATTAAAATTGTACCTTCCAGCCAGGTTTTACTTAACTCCAAGCTGTTAACTGATCTGAGGACGTTTTGTCCCTCCTCCCTGCAGTGAGAGTCCATTATTAGGATAATGGTCCCTACCAGGCTTGCCTAAAAGCTCCCCTTGGGTTCCTCCTAACCAACTCTTCATCTGAACTAGTGGAACAAGGAAATTGTGTTACACCCCACAATGGTACTGACTTTATTTATATCCTTAGGACTCCAGCAGTCCTATGGTTGCTAGTGAATCTGACCATGCCTTGGGAAGAGCAGACCAAGCTGGAGGAAGCATCATCATAACAAAAGGGCCCAAAGGCCATCATTCTTGGCTACAGGAGCAGTTGGTTCAGGAGTATCAATTGTAAACAAACTGCAGCCACACCCTTTGGCAGGAAAATTACCTGCAGCAAAAATTGACTGAACTTTTATTTCATCAGCATGTTTGTGTATGCAAACCTCTCCAACTGAACTGGGGACCCTGAGTGTACAAGAATTGGACACAGATGCTTGATTATTGGGTTCATGTGGGCATTGCTTATGTTTACTGCTTATGTTTACTAATTGGTTTACCCATATTTGGTTTTCACATGGACATTGATCATTGGAGTTGCTTATTGCTTTTACAAACTAGTCATGGCCATTTGGGTCAGACAAAGGCAAACTGACCACCCTACTATCATGCTCTCTGAGCTTGTGCAAGCAAAAACAGAAGGGGGAGATGTGGGACAGCAATCCTGGACTCAGATGTATCTTGAGAGTATGCAGGCTACCAATCTGCTTAGCACAGTAGGCGGAGCAAAAATGCAAGGCATGGCCTGTTTTTGCCTAGCAGGGTTGTAAGAGTTCAAAAATCCACACTAACGCACCAACAAAGATCAAAAAATAATTTTATTGGAAGCAGAGAAGGTTTAAGTTTAGAGAGAAGAGAAGAAACCGGAACAGAAGAAGCAGAGGTTTAGAGGGGGAGGGGACAAAGGAATCAGAGAGAACAAAGGATTGGCACGCCAGCAGGCCTGGGGGATGGTCTACATCTGGCACCCAACATGGTGCAAGCCAGAAAGCAGCGGCCCTACGCACAGGCACATGGGTCTCTTACACAGAATCCAGGGGGAGGTACAGAACAGGCTTGTTAACTTTTAAATTCATTGGATTAAACAGAGTTTAATGCACAGGGCAGTTTCTAATTGGACCAGCCTTTCCACCATTCATTTGAGAGAGGGGTCAGTTACAACTGGTACCAGGGAGTGTCACTGACCTCTCTGGGCACTTCTGAGGCTAGGGGCAGCTGGCGTTTGGTGATTGGTCACAGAGCTGGCAGAAAGAGCCCTCACTCCTACATGGGCTCAGAAGTCACTGGTCCACTTGCTTGTCATCACACCCCTTTTCTGAATATGCCCCATAAATTGGGATGATGTGTGACCTAAGATTGGTCACTGGAGGTGATGTCATGTGATGTAGGGGCTGCCTGTCCCAGAACTATTTAAACTACTAGCTGTGTGGAAATAAACGGATTTGATGGATTTGAACCACCTGAGGTGATCCCCAGACTGTTACTGTGCACATGCTCTTTTACCCAGCTAGATTGTGGGGCAGCCATCAACCCATGGCTGGCTCTTCAGCTCGTTTGGTCGTGGAAGCCAGTAGCTCCCCAACCCCGTGTTTGGCTGCAGGTTTCGGGCTTGCCCTCTTGACCTGTGGGACTGAGGAGTCAGCAGCCCCACAGGTCTGGGAGGGCATTTGTAGCAAGTATTAATTTGGCATCTCGAATGTCTTCTTGGGGTCTCCGCTGCCAACCAGGCTTCACATTCACAGCTTCATGCAATGGCCTATCAGGGCCTAATTTATGCAGGGACACCCCTGCTGCACTCTGCCTGACCTTGGCAGCTCTCTGAAACCGTGGAGGAAGAACTGATGACCCCTTCACTCTTGCAAAGTTCATGCCTCTAAAGCCAGCATCACGTAAATGAAACTGCCGAGTTTGGCTGCAATTTTGGGATGGGCCCTGGCCTATTTAACCACCTTTGCAACTTTTCTCTGCCCTGGAACTTGTTGGAGGATTAGCTGGTTGTGGTCTTGCCCTGAAGGTACTGATTCTTTGTTTGCTTGTAAATCTCAGGCCCTTCTTAATCACTTTAATCATCCTTATCAAAAAGGAAACTCCCTTCACAAGCCTTGGCCCCACCTTTAACCTTCCTAGTGCAGTTATCAGATCCAAAGTACATTTCTGCATCTTCTTTTCTGCCCATTTGCCCTTCTTCACTGTAGTGCTGCACAATATTCACCATTAAAAAACATCGCCACCATTCTACATTAGGCTTGTCTTGAAATATCCTCTGCAACAAGACATCAGTCCATCCGTTTTTAAACTTAGCATCAGGCAAGCATTGGGCCTGGGCAATTAAACTGCTGCCAGACTCTTTTTATCAAAATATCCCTGTTACTGCCTAGTCTTTATCTTCCCCTGGAACCACAATCTTTTTGCAGGATGCTTTCTTCAGCCTCCACTAGAAGGCCTTTTAAGCTCTTGCTTACAGTAGTACAACAGCTTTAGCCCAAAAGTTCCAAAAGTATCCCACTCTCTCCAAACACACCCATGGTCAGGTTTCTCACAGCCAACAGCCCACTCTCTGGTACCAATTACTGTATTAGTCAGTTTTCAGTTGCTGTGATTAAAGCCACCATGACAAAGGAACTTATACAAAAGGAAAGTTTATTTGCGCTCATGATTGGCGGTTCCAGGGAATTAGAGTCCATTGTGGCGGGAGGCGTGGCAGCTGGATCTGGAGCAGCAAACCGAGGGTCACATCTCGCAAAGAGCACAGGAAGCAGAGAGAGACAGCAAGACTGTAGACCACGAGGCTTGTTAAAACTCACTAGGCCTGCCCCCAGTGACACACTTCCTCCAGCATGGCCACACACCCCAAGACCTCCAAAAACAGCACCACCAACTGGAGACAAACGTCTGAATACCTAGAGCCTATGGGGGACACTCATTCAAACCACCACAGCTTCTTAAACTACTTGACTGAACCTTAGAAAATTAAGCTTATTCATATAGTCTCACCTTTTACCTGCCATAACAAACCTCTTCAGACTTTTATTACTTTCATAGACTTTCTCATCATATTTATATAAATCCTTACTAAAAATATCTCCATTTCTGTATCTAACATTTTCTCACCTTCTCATTTCCTTTCTTAGTACCATGAGACATAATAACATTCATAAACAAATTGACCCTTAGTTTGAAGAAATACTAAGTAATTAATATTTATTCCAATGTAATGAGATGGGACAGTTATCTCAAATACACTAGTACAAAATGAGATGTGCTTGTAAGCCTGGAAGCAGGTTTTGAATGACCAATTCTCTTTGAATGCTTAGAGATGTCTATACATTTAAGCAGTCCCATAAAATACAGTGATTAGATGTGATGTCAT
Organism: Rhizomys pruinosus; assembly: GCA_009823505.1. NCBI lineage: Eukaryota > Metazoa > Chordata > Mammalia > Rodentia > Spalacidae > Rhizomys > Rhizomys pruinosus. The sequence goes on along the minus strand of VZQC01010618.1, from coordinate 549,730 downwards.
GACAAACTAGTTTCAAAACCAAAACTTTAGAGCATTTTCAGAAATGTAGTAAATATCCCTAACTGGGTTTCCAACTTAATAAGAGATGGAAAATGAGATGGGCCAGATGATAAGGTGGGCCAGATAAACTCCATTTTGTTCAGAAATTATTATTTCTGACCTTAACCTAAACCTCTGCTGTGCTGGGATTGAAGGCATACTAGGATTAAAGGCGTGGCCCACCACACCAGACTGGATAACTCTGCTGAGTGGCCCCCCAGCCACAGGATCCAGGTTTTTTTTTTCTTTTTTTAGGATCCAGGTTTAAGGTGTGATGAGATTAGCTAACTTTTGCTCTTTGTAAAATTCTTGACATGCCAATGAAATACCTCTGCTCTGGAAAATGCCCATTTAAGACTGGTTAATGCTTGTTTCTGATCTATAACATTAATAAGGCAATAAGGATCAACCCATTATTTTTTTTAAATCTGCTCTTATTTTCATATTCTTTTTTTTTTTTTTCCGTCTTTTTGAGACAGGGTCTCCCTGTAGCCCCAGCTGGCCTGGAACTCACTCTGTAGACCAGGCTGGCCTTGAACTCACAGAGATCCACCTGCCTCTGCCTCCCAAGTGCTAGGATTAAAGGCGTGCGCCACCACACCCGGCCCTATTTTCATATTTTTAAAAAAAATTTTTTTTGGTCTTTTTGAGATAGGGTCTCCCTGTAGCCCCAGCTGTCCTGGAACTCACTGTGTAGACCAGGCTGGCCTTGAACTCACAAAGATCCACCTGCCTCTAAAGGCGTGTGCCACCAGGCCCAGCAATTTATTTATTGTTTTTTATGTGTATGAGTATACTGTCTGCATGTAGGTTGGTGCACCCGTGTCGTGCAGTGCCGGGGAGGTCAGAAGAGGGCGTCGGATCTTCCTGGAACTGAAGTCAAAGACGGTTCCTAGCCTCCATGTGGGTGCTGGGAATCGAACCCAGGTCCTCTGCAAGAGCAGTCAGTGCTCCCAATCGCTGTGCCATCTCTCCAGTCCCTGGAACAACCCATTATTAATGACCATTTAGAGATTGACAGTACCAAAAGCATGAAGTGAAGTTAAATTGTTTTCATGAGTTCAATTCACCTATAGTTGTCTGCCGTTAACTCTGTTTCGCAGAAGCATACAGGAGCCTAGAAAGTTTCAGAGATTAAAAACACAAGCACACAGCACACAGCTAGCCAGATTAGCAGGGCCACACTTCAGGCCCAGGCAGGCATGTTTCCTTCCTATGAAAAGGAAGGGAGGGGGAAAACACTGCAGAAACCCAAAGCCCAATGGCAGTCACAGGCTGCCCTCTCCCGTCCTCTGGAGGCAAGAGACAGGACTGGGCCAGGCCATCCTGGAGTCAGTTCCTATAATGCACCCCAGAAGCCATGCAGCAACCCCACATGGGCACTCCAAGGAGCTCAGGAATTCCTCAAGCTCCAAAGACCTCCACCCAAGCCAGACCAAGATTCCTGACTAACCGCTGATGAAAATTTCACTAGCTAGCAAAAGAGAGTTTATTTCTAGTCCTTTGAGACAGGCTCTCCTTGTAGCAGCTTGGCTGGGAATTCACCAAGCAGGCCAGGTTGGCTGACCTTGGCTACCTCTGCCTCCTAAGGGCTTGGATTAAAGCTGTGGTGGGAATAAAGGCATAGGCCACCATGCCTGGCTGGTTTAAAACACTCTTAAAAGTTCAGCTGCGGGCTGGAGAGATAGCCTAGTGGTTAAGAGCACCGACTGCTCTTGCAGAAGACCCGGGTTCGATCCCCAGCACCCACATAGCAGCTGAGAACCATCTGAAACTCCAATTCCAGGAGAACTCCAGTTCCAGGGGAATCTGACACCCTCTTCTGACCTCCAAGACATTGCACCACATGGGTGCACAAACCTACATGCAGACAGTACATTCATACACATAAATAAATAAAATTAAAAAAAAAAATAAAAGTTCAGCTGCTACAGACCATAAGATTCAGGAATGAATCAGGGTCTATAAAGTATTAAGGTGTGGTGAGACTAAAAGGTTAGGATAAATTTTATTGCCTGGGACTGCTAGCATGCATATATTTACTGTTTCGTATAAAAATATAGTACTTGGAAGTTTTGTTGAATAATAGATATTCAACCATTTCTTTTTTTTAATTTTATTTATTTTTGTATGTGTATGAGTGTATTGTCTGCATGTAGGTTTGTGCACCCAAGTCATGCAATGCCGTGGAGGTCAGAAGAGGGTGTCGGATTCCCCTGGAACTGGAGTTCTCCTGGAATTGGAGTTACAGACGGTTCTCAGCCGCCATGTGGGTGCTGGGGATCGAACCTGGGTCTTCTGCAAGAGCAGTCGGTGCTCTTAACCATTAGGCCATCTCTCCAGCCCTCAACCATTTCTTTAAAGGCGAGTACTCTGCTGAGTGAGATGAAGCTAAGAGAGAGGAATTAAGTTTTAAAAGATAGAGAAAAGCCAATGAAGTGGGAGGGAAAGGGAACTTTTGAAGGGGACTATATTAGTCACTTTTCTGTTGCTGTGATAAAGCACCATGACCAAGGAACTTATAAAAGGAAGAGTTTATTTGAGCTTACTATTGGCAGTTCCAGGGAATTAGAGTCCATTGTGGGGGGAGGCGTGGCGGCTGGAGACTGGAGCAGCAAACCGAGGGTCACATCTCGCAATGAGCACAGGAAACAGAGAGAGCAACTGTAGACCACGAGGCTTGTTAAAACTCACTAAGACTGGGGCTGGAGAGATGGCCTAGCGGTTAAGAGCGGCGACCGCTCTTACAGAGGACCCGGGTTCGATCCCCAGCACCCACATGGCGGCCAAGAACCGTCTGAAACTCCAATTCCAGGAGAACTCCAGTTCCAGGGGAATCCGACACCCTCTTCTGACCTCCGCGGCATTGCACGACACGGGTGCACAAACCTACATGCAGACAGTACATTGATACACATACAGAAAAAAAAAAAATCCTCACTAAGACTGCCCCCAACAACGCATTTCCTCCAGCACGGCCACACCTTCTAAGACCTCCAAAAACAGCGCCACCAACTGGAGACAAATGTCTGAATACCTAGAGCCTATGGGGGACACTCATCCAAACCACCACAGGGACCATTTGCCACGTACTTACTTTGTCAGTAGTTTGCAAGGTCTTTAAGAATTTAGAAGTCTGGTGGCGCATGCCTTTAATCCCAGCACTTGGGAGGCAGAGGCAGGCAGATCTCTGTGAGTTCAAGGCCAGCCTGGTCTAAATAGCAAGTGCCAGGCCAGCTGGGACTAAAGGGAGACCCTGTCTCAAAAAGACCCCCACCCCCCAAAAAAGAATTTGGAAGTCTAAGGTGTCATATAGTGGGCATTTGGACTCATTGTTGTCTAGGTGTTACTGGAGCCAAGAAGTAGTCCAGAGCCAGCAGAGAGACTGCTTGGAATAATAGGAACCCACAGTTATAGACAGAAAAGGAGAAAATGAGCTAGTTTGGATAAGGAGGTAGAGATGAGGTAATGAGTCCTTATGATGCCAGGAGGAGGAGGAAGGAACTGCCTCAGAAGGGCAAGTCCTTAGGAAGGAGGAGGAAGAGAGAAGGAAGAGGAAGAAATGGTGAGAAGGAAGAGAAGGGAGAGAGGAGCAAGTGGTCACAGTAACAGAATGATGCCCTCAACTGCAGGGGTAAGGCAGAAGGCATCCCTACCTGGCTGATATTCCCAAACGGCTCTCCTCCACACTTCGGGTGGTGTCCCACTGTCTGAAGAGGGAAGAAAGGCCTCCTGGAGGCTGGAGAGTCATCCAACGTTCAGGAACGATTTGTGGGTCTATGGATGACCCTGAGTATTTAACTACTGCGGGAAAGGAGAGGGAGAGAGAGAGAGAGAGAGAGAGAGAGAGAGAGAGAGAGAGAGAGAGAGAGAGAGAGAGAGAGACAATGTGGAAGGGGGAGACTTGAGACTGGGTCCAGAAGAAGGAAAGGGGAAGGGAGGCAGAGAGACATAGAGACAGAGAGAGAGGGAAAGGAGAGGGGAGTTAAGTAAGGTAAAACAGTACCTTTGGACGAAGTCAGAGCCATGGTGGAGCAGAGCCTATACTTGGCATCCAATCTGATTGGAATCCTTCTGCCTTGCCCCACCCAAAGCAGCCAGAATCTCCCCCCTCAGCTGGGTTCACAGCACCAGATGTTAGGTTCATTTTGAGGGGAGACTCGGCATAGAGAGGAGAAAATGTCAGGACTCTGATGAAAAGGAAGTCGGGTTTATTTCAGGCATGGTGGCTGGCCTGCCTGTGTCGGGATTAGAATGACCAGCTCTTTTTCTCTTTTTATGGTCCTGGAGATCAAATTCAAGGCCATCTACTTGTTGCTTCCAAGAATTGTACCTCACCGCAAAAGACAGAGACTACTTTAGCATGAAAGGATAGAAAAAAGGCATTACAAGAAAATTGACCTGGTGGGGCTGGAGAGATGGCTCAGCAGTTAAGAGCACCGACTGCTTTTGCAGAGGACCTGGGTTCGATTCCCAGCACCCACATGGTGGCTAAGAACCTTCTTTAACTCAAGTTCCAGGGGAATCCGACGCCCTCTTCTGACCTCCGCAGCATTGCACGACACGGGTGCACCAACCTACATGTAGACAGTACACTCATACACATTAAAAATAAATAAATAAATAAAAAGAAAGAAAGAAAATTGACCTAGGAAACAAACAGATGTCAATATTTTAATATCTGCCAAAAATATACTTCAAATGAAAACTAGTGAGGGAAGATAAAGAAGGTGAGTTCAAACTGAGTAAGGGGAAAATTCTTCAAGAGGACATTACAATTCTAAGTGTATAAACCTTGAACACAGACAGACACACTCAACTTAATAAAACAAATACTATTACATTTAAAGTCACAGATTAACCCTAGAACAATAGTAACGGATGACTTCATTACCTCATTTCCACCAATTAACAGATCTTCCTGAAAAAAATAGAAAAAAATATGCCGAATAAATGGCATAGATAAAATGGACTTAATAGATATCTACAGAACATTCCATCCAAACATTGCAGAATAATCATTCTTCTCAGCAGCCCCTGGAACTTCCTCTAGAATAGATTAGCAAGTTTCAACAAATAAATTGAATGGGGTTCCTTGCATTGTGTTGGAGCACAATGGAATAAGCTTATAAATCAATAAGAGAAACCATAGAACATATAAGGACTCATGGACATTAGACAACATGCTATTGAATGATGAATATGGGTTCTTAAAGAAATTAAGAAGGGGTGGCTGGAGAGATGGCTCAGTGGTTAAGAGCACTAGCTGCTCTTGCAGAGGACCTGGGTTCAATTCCCAGCACCCATATGGTGGCTAACAACCATCCGTAACTTTAGTTTCAGGGGATTTGACAGCTTTTTCTGACCTCTGCAGACATTTCACCACATGGTCGTACCTACCTATATGCAAGGATCACCAACTCGTATGCATAAAATAATAAAATATAAAAAAAGAAATTAAGAAAGAAATTTAAAAATTCCTAGCATCAGATAAAAATAATATATCAAAACTTATGAGATACAATGAAAACAGTCCTAAGAGGGAAGTTTAAATGCCTACATTAAGGAATCAGAGCTCTCAAATAAATAATGATACACTTTAGAGACCTGGAAAAAGAAGAAATCAAACACCAAAGAAGTAGATGGAAAAAAATGAAGATCAGGGAAGAACTTAATGGAAAAGGAAAAAATACAAAGACAAATAAAGAAAGAATTTATTCTTTGAAAAGATAAACCAGAACTAACCAAAAGAAAAAGAGCCAAATTAATAAAATTAGAGATGAGGGGCTGGAGAGATGGCCTAGAGGTTAAGAGACTATTCTTGCAGAGGACCCAGGTTCAATCCCTAGCACCCACATGGCAGCTAAGAACTGTCTTTAACTCCAGTTCCAGGGGAATCTGACGCCCTCTTCTGACCTACGTGGCATTGCATGACACAGGTGTACAAACCTTATGCAGACAGTACACTCATACACACAATAAATTAAAAAAGTAAAAAAAATTAGAAATGAAAAAAGAGCCATTACAACAGATACTAATGAAATTCAGAAAAATCACTAGATCTTAAAAACATAGTTTCCACTAAATTAGAAAATTAATTTCTTGGGGGCTGGAGAGATGCCTAGAGGTTAAGAGCGCCGACCGCTCTTACAGAGGACCCGGGTTCGATCCCCAGCACCCACATGGCGGCCGAGAACCGTCTGAAACTCAAATTCCAGGAGAACTCCAGTTCCAGGGGTATCCGACACCCTCTTCTGACCTCCGCAGCATTGCACGACAAAGGTGCACAAACTTGCATGCAGACAGTACATTCATACACATACAGAAATAAATAAAGTTAATAAAAAAAATTAAAAAAAAAAAGAAAATTAATTTCTTGGTGCATATGACCCACCAAAACCAAGACAAATTAAATAAACAATTTAAACAGATTTTAAAAAGCAGTGAAATTGAAGCGATGATTAAAAATCTCCCAACTAGGGCTGGAGAGATGGCCTACTGGTTAAGAGCGCAGACTGCTCTTGCAGAGGACCCAGGTTCGATCCCCAGCACCCACATGGAGGCTGAGAACTGTCTTTAGCTCCAATTCCAGGGGAATCTGACGCCCTCTTCTGACCTCCGCAGTATTGCACGACACGGGTGCACAAACCTACATGCAGACAGTACATTCATACATGTAAAAAAATAAATAAAAAATTAAAAAAAAAATCTCCCAACTAAAAAAGTTCATGCCCTTGGGGCTGGAGAGATGGCTCAGTGGTTAAGAGCACGGACTGCTCTTGCAGAGGACCTGGGTTCAATTCCCAGCACCCACATCTGTAAGCCAGGAGTGATGGCACACGCCTTTAATCCTAGCACTCGGGAGGCAGAGACAGTCAGATCTCTGTGAGTTCAAGGCCAGCCTGGTCTACAGAGTGAGTTCCAGGACAGCTGGGGCTAGAGAGAGACCCTGTCTCAAAAAAACCAAAAAAAAAAAAA